>JAJIBD010017034.1:0-50733 GCA_021461705.1 Cryptotis parvus
GTGGATAAATATATTTTATCAATTGTTGGGGACACTGTCGGGGTCCCCAACAAGTGCCAAGCGAGTTCCCTTCTACCTCCGAAGCCAGCAGGGAATGAATGAAGACTCAGGAATCCGATGCAGTTTTAAAGGACTCTACTATCACAGGTTCCACATACAATCCAAGAGCAGTGGAAACCTCTGGACTCTGGGTTCCCAGCTAGACCCCAGCCAGGTGTAGGCCAAGATGGCTGCCACCACGTGTTGAGGCCCAACAGAGAATGGAGAGGATGGAGAAGCAAAAATGCCAAGGAAGCGAAATAGCAAAAAGGGGGAAAAAAGAGAGCTTCTTTCTTCTTGCAGCTTATTTTATAGCTAGAAATCACCCCAAACTCCCAGCCCAGCCCATTCTGGGCTGGGCTATCTAGAGAGGAAAACAGGAAAATAGCTCTATAGAAATGTAGCAACTTCAGGAAACCTTCTGGCTGTTTACAAGGACCCAGAGCTAATTCAAAGCCTCCTAGCAGAGCTGGGAGGAGCTGAAAGCTAAATGTAACTTCCCCTGGCAGGGAGGGTCAAATGCCCTCAGGTAATTTCTCCCAGCACCCTCACCTAATGTCTTTTATATGCTAATGTCTTGAGCCAAGATCTGCCTGGAAAGCCTTTGTAGGGAAGAGAAGGGGTTTCTGAGATGGCATGTCTCTGTACCAAAGACTAATACTAATGCCAGTTAAATATTTCTCCAAGCCTTCATAAGTCTCGTCCTACTCCACGGTAGTTTTGTATTTTAGTTGCCTTTGAGTTATCAGGGGCCATGCTTGCTTGCTTGGAGACAAACAGCATTTCTCTCTGATCTAATTACTTAGGGATCCATCGTGGCCAGGCAAATATGCTGGTAAGATCTAGCTAGTCCCACGATGATTGTGGTAGCATGAGAGAATATTTATACCAGCTAGTACAGAATACATAGTCAAATAAACTGCCACATTTAGACTACCCCCTTATCTACGAAGTGATTTGCAAGAGGCAATTCAGAGCAGATGCAAAGGCTCTTAGAGGAGTCCTGCAACAATCAATTCACTGGCCCACTTTGTATTTTGGTCATTGTTTCTTTTGAGGTGCAGAAGCCTCCCTGGTTCCATATAGTTCCACTTGTTTATCTTTGCTTCCACTTGCTTTGTCAGTGGTGTTGTGGAATTGAAGATGCCTTTCATTTCAGTGTCATTGAAGATTTTGCCTATGTTTTTTTAGGACTTTATTTTTTTTTTTTTTTTTTTATACTTTTTCATTTTATTTTGACAATTAAAAAAATGTTCATGTTTGGGTTTAAAGCCATACAGTGTTCCAGTACCCATCCCTCCACCAGTGCCCACCTCCCTCCACCAATGTCCCCAATACCCTCCCCTTCCCTAGCCTGCCTCCATGGCAGGTTCTCCCTATCTTTTTCTCTCTTTCTCTTTCTCTCTCTCTCTCTGTCTCTCTCTCTATTCCTCTCTTACATGTTGTGGATTATAATAGACTTTCGATAATCAAGGTCCACTGTTCCTTTCTCTGTCTTACCTAACCTCTGCACCCCACACATTTGTGGTATTGTAGTTTTGGCCTTTGGCAAGACCTCCTGATCCACATTTCACCTGACCTTGGATATTGGTATCATAATATATATATATGTATATATTTATGTTATGCAAATAAGCGCAGTCATTCTATATCTGTCTCTCTCCTTCTGGCTAATTTCACTAACCATAATCCTCTCATGTCCATCCATTTATTAGGCAAATTTCATAACTTCATTCTTCCTAACAGCTGCATAGTATTCCATTATGTAGATGTACCAAATTTTCTTTTATCCAGTCATCAATTTTTGGGCACTCTGGTTGTTTCCAGATTCTGGCTATTTTGAATAATGCTGCTATGAATATAAAAGTAGGGATGGTGTTTCTGCTGCATGTTTTTGGCTTTCCAGAGTATATTTCCAGGAGTGGTATGGCTGGGTCAAATGTGAGTTCAATTTCTAATCTTTGGAGGAATGTCCAGTATTTTTTTTTCCCATAAAGGCTGTACCAGTCGACATTCCCACCAACAGTGAATGAGTGTCCCCTTTTCTCCGCATCCACGACAGCACTTGTTGTTCTTGCTCTTTTGGATATGTGCCAGTCTCTGTGGTGTGAAATGATATCTTATTGTTGTTTTGATTTGCATCTCTCTGATGATTAATGATTATGAGCATTTTTCATATGTCTTTTTGCCTATGTTTTTTTTTAATTTTTTTATTATACCACCGTGAAACATACAATTACAAAGGTGTTCATAATTGGTTCTTGGTAATACAGTATTACAGCACCCATTCCTCCACCAGTGCCCCATTTCCACCACCAATGTACCCCTCCCTCCCATCCCCCACCCGCCTTAATAGCAGGTACCCCAGTTTCCTCTCTTTCTCTCTCTATTTCTCTCTCTGTCTCTGCATCTCTCTCCCTCTTATTTTACACATTGTGGCTAGCCCTGCAGATATTTAGAGTTTATCACTTAAGTCTCTTTGTGTATATTCAGTGGTGAGTTTTAATCTGCCATTACCATTTCCCACATTTAGTAAAACTGGTATCTATATCCTATTAATGAATGCAGTCATTCTATATCTGTCCTTTTCCTTCTGACTAATTTCACTCAGCATGATAGACTCCATGTCCATCCATTTGCAGGTAAATTTCATAATTTCATCCTTTCTGACAGCCGCATAGTATTCCATAGTGTAGATGAACCACAGTTTCTTTAGTCAGTCCTCTGTTCTCGGGCATTTAGGTTGTTTCCAGATTCTAGCTATAGTGAATAGCTCAGAGATGAATAAAGAAGTACAGATAGTGTTTCTGCTATGTGTTTTTTCGGTCTCTAGGTATATTCCCAGGAGTGCTATTGCTGGATCAAATGGGAGCTCAATATCTAGCTTTCGGAGGAATGCCCATATTGTTTTCCAAAAGGGCTGGACCAGTCGGCACTCCCACCAGCAGTGGATGAGAGTCCCTTTTCCCCACATCCACGCCAGCACCGGTTGTTCTTGCTTTTTGGATGTGTGCCAGTCTCTGTGGGGTGAGATGGTACCTCATTGTTGTTTTGATTTGCATCTCCCTGATGATTAAAGATGAAGAGCACTTTTTCATATGCCTTTTTTTTTTGCCTATGTTTTATTCGATGTATCTTTATGAATTCAGGTCTGATATTGAGATCTATAATCAATTATGATCTGACTTTTATGCATAGTGTTAGATAGAGGTCTGAGTCCATTTTTTTTACATGTAGCTACCCAGTTTTACCAGCATCAGTGGGTGAAGAGGCTTTCCTTACTCTATATTTTGCTCCTTTATAAAGAACAAATGTTAATATATTTGAGGATGTGTATGAGTATAATCAGTTCTATTCCATTGGCAACAGGTCTATTTTTATTCCATTACATGCTGTATTAATTACTACCCAATTGTAGTACAGTTTCCCAAGGATTTCTTTAGATATCCATGGGGCTTTATTGATCTGAATGAATTCCAGGAGTGTTTGATCAATTTCTTTGAAAAAATGTAATGGGCATCCTTATAGGAATTGCATTGAATCTGTATAATGCTTTGGGGAGTATTGCCATTTTGGCAATGTTAATCCTCCAATCCATGAACAGTGGATGTATTTCCATTTCCTCATGTCGTCTCATATTTCTTAAAGTATTGTTTTGTAGTTTCCTTTGTACAGATCTTTGAACAGATTCTTAGAAAAGTTGATTATAAGATATACTATTTTCTGAGCAAAATTGTGAATGGGAATTTTTAATATCACTTTCTTGTTTGTTAATTGTATATAGAAAAACCATGACTTTTTGCTATTGATTTTGTAATTTCCCATTCTACTGTACATATTTATTGTTTATAGCAACTTTTTGGTAGAGACTTTAGGATTTTCTAAGTATAGTATCATGTCATTCGCATATAGTGAAAGCTTTACTTCTTTTCCTATCTGGATGCCTTTAATGGCTTTTTCTTCCTAATTGCTATGGCAAGTAGTTCAGTTCTATATTGAGTAGAAGTTGTGAGAGTGGGCAACCTTATCTTGTCCCTGATCTTAGGGGAAGTGCTTTTACTTTATTTCCCTTGAGAATAATCCTTTCTGTGAGCTTATGGTAAATGACTTTGACTATATTGAGGAAAGATCCTTCAGATTCCATTTTGTGGAGAGTTTTATCAAGAAAAGGTGCTGGATCTTGTAAAATGCGTTTTATGCATCTATTGATATCATGTGGTTTTTATTTATTCTCTTATTGATATAATGAATTGTTTTGAATTTTCAAAAGTTAAACTATCCTTGCATTACTGGATGAATCTTACTTGGTCATGGTGTATGATCGTTTATTTTTTAATTTACTTAAATTTCTTTAAAAATTTTATAACACTGTGAGATATACAATTATAAAACTGCTCATGATTAACTTTCAATAACAGCATTATAGCACCCCATCCATCCTCTATCACACATTTTCCACCACCATTGTCCCCAGACTCCCCTCTCCCTTCCCCCAGCCTGCCTCTACAGCAGGCACTTTGCCCTCTTCATCTCTCACTTTCTCACTTTCTCTTTCTCTCTCTCTGTCTTTCTATCTCTCTCTCTCTCCTTCTTTTTACACCTTGTGGCTGGCAATACATACTTTTAGGGGTTATCATTTATATCCCTTTGTCTATGTTCAATGCTCAGTCTGGGCTAGTGTTACCATTTTCAACAATTATTAGCACAGTGGTTCCTACTCTATCTTACCTAAACTGTGATCCACACATACTTGTGGTAAATGCCAATCACTGCGACCTCCTGATCCATGTTTTGCCTAGTCTTCGATATTAGTATCATACTATTTTTAATATCCCACAAATGAGTGCAGTCATTCTATACCTGTGGTTTTCACTGTATCACTGTATCACTGTCTTCCCATTCATCATCAATTTGCTCAAGTGGGCACCAGTAACATTTCGTATGTCCTGTCTCCTGCTAGTAGAGCCCAAGGGCATCTGCTTGCTCCAGGAACATAAAAGAGCCTCAAACCATTCCATCAGGTCATGGGAATGAGGTATATAATTGTTACTGGTATTTGGCATATCAAATATGACACGGGTAGCTTGCCAGGCTCTGTTGTGTGGGTGGCATACTCTTTATAGTCACCTCTGATCTCCAGCATTTATTGATGAACTGCATGGCCATAGGCTCTTCTGCTGGGTGGAGTTCTGATGAGAGGAAAGTCCGGATGTCGAAAATGGCAGTCCTCATGGAGTGGGGGGTCATCTGGCTTCTTGTGAGGCTTAGCTGGGGTGGCGGGCCAGGGCTTGAACCGCCATCCCTCCCGGGTCCCCTCATGAGTGGCTGGGCACAGGGAGAGCTGGCAGTAGCTCTGCCCCATGTCTGTGAGTCTCTGGATCAGCATACCTGGGCGGACTTGAAAAGACTGCTGCAGCGTGGGTCTCAATGATCCGGGCTGTGATAGGCTTTTCTGCTGGGTGGAATTCTGATGAGATGGGAAGTCCAGATGTGGAAAATGGCAGCCCTCATGGAGTGAGGGGGGGTGTCATCTGGCTTCTTGTGAGGCTCAGCTGGGGTGGTGGACCAGTGCTAGAACCCGCCATCCCTCCCAGGTGTCTCGTGAGCGGCTGGGCACACAGGGAGAGCCAGTAGCAGCTCTGCCCCACGTCTGTGGTTTTCACTTTAGCTAATTTCACTACTCACGATACTCTCAGGCTTATCCATTTATAGGCAAATTGCATCACTTGTATCACTTGTTTTACAGTTGTTCATCGATTTGCTCCAGCAGGCGCCAGTAACATCTCCATTTATCCCTGTTTGCATGCTAGTACAGCCCAAGGGCCTCTGCTCACTCCAGGAACATGAAGAACCTCAAATCATTCTTTCCGGTCATGGGAATGTGGTCTATTATTAATATTGGTTTTGGTATATCAAATACTACACAGGTAGTTTGCCAGGCTCTGCTGTGTGGGTGCTCAAGGTTTTTGTATTTATTGATGTACTGCAGCCGCACAGAAACTGGGAGAGCCGGCAGTAGCTCCATCTGTGACTGTGAAATAGGCTTCTCTCTAAGGTGGGGTTCTGACAAGCTGGGTTTGAAATTGGCTTCTCTCTTGGGTGGAGCTCTGACGAGCTGTGGAATCTGGACATTGAAAATGGCTGCTGTCATGGTGCAGGGGTTCCTCTGGCTTCTTCCGAGGTTCTGATAGGCTGTCCTTTGGGTGATCTGCGAGCCATGGCTCTGCTCTTTGTTCCAACTTGATTATCTCTTCTGGTTTGGTAAGTAAATGTCCCAGTGACACCAGGTGACCGTATGTTTGCAGCATCACATCCTGGTACAGGGTCTGTTGCTTTTCATCCAGTTGCTGCCACTCTTCCCAGGTGAAGTCCACAGTCAACTCCTCAAACACCACCATTGTGCTAACTTTACAGATGAACTTGTTCAGGCGTAGCTCTGACATGTTGGGTCTACGTGACTGGTGAGAGAGCCAGTAATAAACAAACAGAAGTGCGGATTCAACAAAGGTCAGCGACCCCAAGCATGATTCACTGTGCTAGTCTAAAGAAATCTACTTTAAGGCAAAAGTCCTGGCCTCCAGGCTGCCGACCATCATGCAGCAAAATCATGTTTTTCCCTAACAACTTCATAGTATTCCGTTGTGTATATGTATCATAGTTTCTTTATTCAGTCTTCTGTTCTCAGGCACTCAGGTTGTTTTCATATTCTGGCTATTGTGAATAGTGCTGCAATGAATATAGAAGTGCAGATGGTATTTCTGCTGTGTGTTTTAGGCCTCCCAGGGTATATTCCCAGGAGTGGCAATGCTGCATCATATGGGAGCCCAATATCAAGTTTTTGGAGGAATGTCATATTGTTTTCCAAAAAGGCTGAACCTTTTGATGTTCCCACCAACAATGGATTAGAGTCCCTTTCTCCCCACATCCACAACAGCACTTGATGTTCTTGCTCTTTTGGATATGTGCCAGTCTCTGTGGTGTGAGATGATACCTCATTGTTTTTTGATTTGCATCTCCCTGATGATTAGTGATGATGAGCACTTTTTCATGTGCCTTTTGGCCATTTGAATTTCTTCTCTGAGGAAGTTTCTGTTCATTTCTTCTCCCCATTTTTTTGATGTGGTTGACTGTTTTCTTCTTTTAAAAGTTCTACCTGTGCCTTATATATATATTGGGTATTAACCCTTTATCAGATGGAAATTGGGTGAATATTCTTTTTTTTTTTTTTTTTGCTTTTTTGGGTCACACCCGGCGATGCTCAGGGGTTACTCCTGGCTCTACGCTCAGGAATTACTCCTGGCGTTGCTCAGGGGACCATATGGGATGCCAGGGATCGAACCCGGGCCGGCATGGGCTGTCAGCGTGCAAGGCCAACGCCCTACCCGCTGGGCTATCGCTCCGGCCCCTGAATATTCTTTTCTATACTGTGAGTTCTCTTGCATCTTGGTCACCATTTCTTTTGATGTCCAGAAGATTTTTAGTTTTATGTATTCCCATATGTTTATCTTTGCTTCCACTTCCTTTTTTGTCTTATTTCATCTTTGAAGATGCCTTTAGATTCAAAGTCATGGAGGACTTTGCTTATGTTTTTATCAGTGTACTTGATTGATTCAGATATAATATTGAGATCTTCAATCCATTCTGTTCTGATTTTTGTGAATGGCGTTAGACAGAAGTCTGAGTTCATTTTTTTACATGTAGCTACATGTAAAAAATGTTTTCCCAACACCACTTGTTGAAGAGGCTTTCCCTTGCTCCACTTTGTATTTTTGGCTCCTTTAGCAAAGGTTAAATGGTCGTATGTTTGAGGATGTTTGTCATTATATTCAGTTCTGTTCCATGAGTCCAGGGTCTGTTTTTATTACAGTACCATGGAGCTTTAATACAGCTTTAGTACAGCTTTGCACTAAGTTTGAATTTGGTAAAGGTGTTGTCTACATCTTCTTTTTCTCAAGGATTGCTTTAGCTATTTGTGGGGGTTTATGGTTCCATATGAATTTCAAGAGTAATTTGTCAATTTGTTTGAAAAAATGTCATAGGTATTTTTATTGGTACTGTACTGAATCTTTATAGTGCTTTGAGAGATTTTTTCCATTTTGACTATGATGATTCTCAATCCATTAGCAGAGGATGTATCCATTTCCTTGTTTCCTCTCTTATTTCTTGTAGCAGCGTTTTGTAGTTTTCTTTGTACAGGTCCTTTACATACTTAGTTAAGCTAATTCAGAGGTACTAGATTTTCTGAGGCACAATTGTGAAGAGTTTGTTTTAAATATAACTTTCTTTCGTTACTTGCATATAGGAAATTCAGAGACTTTTTGGTATTGATTTTCTAACTTGCCACTCTACTATACACATCTATTATTTCTAGGAGCTTTTTGTAAAGACTTCCAGGGTCCTCTAATTATAGTAACGTGTCATGCAAATAGTGACAATTTGCCTTCTACTTTTCCTATCCGGATACTAATGTTTTTTTCTTCCCTAATTGCTATGGCAAGTAATTCCAGTACTATGTTGATTTGAAGTGGTGATAGTGGGCAACTTTGTCTTGTTCCTAATCTTAGGGGGCAAGCTTTTAATTTTCCCCCCATTGAGTATAATGCCTGCTGTGGGCTTGAGGTAGATGGCTTTGACAATATTAAGGAAAGTTCCTTCAATTTCCATTTTGGAAAGTTTTTATCATTCTCAGATGCTGGATCTTAGCATATGCTTTTTCTGCATATATTGATATGATCATATCGTTTTTGTTTTTTCCTTTATTGATATGATGCTTTATGTTGATTGACTTGAGATGTTGAACTATCCTTGCATTCCCTGATGAATCCTACTTGGACAGGTTGTATGATCTTTTTGATGAGTCTTTAGATTCTGTTTGCTAGTATATCATTGACGTTTTTGCATCTATGTTCATCAGGGATATTAGGCTGTGATTTTATTTTCTTGTGATATCTGCGTCTGATTTCGGTTATAGGGTGATATGTGCCTCATACAAACTTTTAGTAGTGCTTCTATTTTAGTTTTTTTTTTGGGGGTCACAACTGTCAATTCTCAGGGGGTTACTCCTGGCTCTGCACTCAGGTATTACTTCTGGTGGTGCTTGGTGGAACATATGGGGACGCCGGAGATCGAACCCAGGTAAGCCATGTGCAAGACAAATGCCCTACTCACTGTACTATTACTCTGGCCCCTTTTAGTCGTGTTTCTCTTTCTTTGATTTCCAGGAAGAGCTTGAAATGGACTGGCAATAGGTCACTTTTTAAGGTTAGGAAGAATTCACTAATGAACCTAACTGGACCTGGGCTTTTGTGTTTGGGAATACTTTTGAGTACCATTTAAATTTTGTCTATAGTGATTGGTTTGTTCAGGTAGTACAAGTCCTCTTTGTTTGCCTTGGGAGGTTATAGGAATTCAGGAATTTGTCCATTTCCTATAGGTTCTCTTGTTTCGTGGAGTACAGACTCTCAAATCTCTGATGATCATTTGAATTGCTGTAGTTTCTGTTGTGATATCCCCTGTTCTATTTCTGTTTCAGTTTATTAGGGTTCTCTCTCACCCTTTGTGAGTCTTGCAAGTGGTTTGTTGTTCTAGTTTATTTTTTCAAACATCTGGCTCTTGTTTTCGTTGATTTTTTGGATTATTTTCTTAGATTCCATCTGATTGATTTATGATCTAAGTTTCATTTCCTTCTTCTTCCCTGAGTTAGGCTCCCTTTTTTGGTAATCTTCTAAGCTGTGTAGTCAAAGTATTTATGTCGTCCCTTCCTTCCTTCCTGATGAATGCTTGCAAAGTTATAAGCTTCCCATTAACACTGTTTTAGCTGTGTTACACAAATTCTGATAGCTCTTCTCTTCATTTTCATTTGTTTCCAGGAATCTTTTTACTTCTCTATGATTCACTGGTTGGTTGTTCAGAGTGAGCTGTTTACTTTTCAGGTGATTGATTTGATCTTCCATTTCTGTGTCTGATTATCTTCTGTTTTCAGTACATCATGGTCTGAAAAAATAGTTGACCAATTTTTATCTTCTTGATTTTATTGAGGTATGTTTTGTGGCCCAATATGTAATCTATCTTGGAGAATGTTCCATGTGCAAGGAAGAAAAATGTGTGTTCATTTTTTTTGGTGATAAAAAGCCTGGTATATATCTACTAAATGTCTCTCTTCCATTTGAATCAGCCTTCAACACAAATAATTCAGTTGCTGGGTTTTGGGCTCATCTATCTATCAAGAGGTGACAAGGTGGTGTTGAAGTCTCCAACTACAATGTTGTTGCTATCCATGTCTTCCATGAAGTTTGTAGTAGTTGTTTTAAGTATTTTTCTGGTCCTTCATTGGTGCATATATATTTGAGAGTGTAATTTCTTCCTGATATACATATTCCTGGATTATAATAAATCTCCACTATCCCTTCTAATCTTTCTCAGACAGAAATATATGTTGCTGCATTTTAGTATAGCCTCTCCTGCCTTTTTGGAAAGGGTTGTTTGCATGAAAATTTTTTCCAGCCTTTGGCTTTGAGTCCTTGTTTGCTCTGACTGTTCAAATACATTTCTTGAATGTATTAAATTTTTATTTCATTGGATTTTTTCACTACATCTCACCACTTTCTTTGGCTCAGAGAGTTTTGTCTGATAAATCTGCTCTAAATCTAAGGGATGCTTCTTTGTATGGAAATTTCTTCATTGATATTGCTGCTTGCAGTATTGTGTCTCAAAGGCTTTAGTCAGACTGGTTAAGATATGTCTTAAAGTCTTTTTGTTAGGCTCTCATTTAGCTGGTATCCTTTGGGCTTCTTGGATCTGAATGCCTGCATCCTTCATCTCTGGGAACTTTTTAGCAATGATGTCTTTAACTGATCCTACTGCAAGCCTGGCAAGCTGCTCGTGTTGTATTTGATATGCCAAATACCAGTAACAATTATATTAGGTCATTCCCATGACCTAATATAATGGTTTGAGGCTCTTTATGTTCCTGTAGCAAGCCGATGCCCTTGGCTCTACTGGCATGAGACAGGACATATGGAGATATTGCTGGTGCCTGCTCTAGCAAATAGATGATCAACGGGAAGATCGTGATCGTGATCGTGACCCTGTTGGGGTTGCCTCCTTGTCCCTCTAGGACACTGATGATTCTTATGTTGTTCCTCCTCTATCATCTCAATGTTATTTTGCCTTATGATGATCTATTTTGAGATCTTTCTCCTTTAATGTAATTGCCTGAGTGCTTTCTGCAGTTCTTTTTTTTTCTCTTTTTTTTTTGCCTTTTTGGGTTACACCCGGCAATACTCAGGGGTTACTCCTGGCTCTATATGCAGGAATTACTCCTAGTGGTGCTTGGGGACCATATGGGATGCCGGGATTGAACCCAGGCCGGCAAGGCAAACACCCTACCCACTGGGCTATTGCTCCGGCCCCTGCAGTTCATTTTAAGAACACTGATTCTGTCTCTGACTATTATCATTCTACTGTTGAGGGTACCCATTGAGTTTTCATTTCATCTACTGAGTGTTCTATTGATGAAAATTCTTATTTTCTTCATTTGTATCACTTGTCTTCCCATTGTTCATCAATTTGCTCGAGCAGCACCAGTAATGACTCTATTCATTGGGAATGAGGTTCATTATTGTTACTCTTTTTGGCATATTGAATATACCACAGGTAGCTTGCCAGGCTCTGCTGTGGCTCTGGGTTCATCCCAGGGGACCCAGTCTTTTTCTATGTCAGGCCATCAACCATCCAGGACCCACATGGCGGAGCCCTGTTGTAGACAAGCCTGTCTCCTGTCTGCCACCTGCCGACACAGCTGGACACTACTGCCACACATGCAACACCTCAAGGTGCTTAGAAAATAAGTTTTCTTACTTCTGCTCTCATTTCCTCTTGAATTTTATTGTTCAACTGATCTACTGTTTCTTTCACATCCTCCTTTATCTTATTGGATGCCTGTTCTGCTGTTTCTTCAGCTCATTAAGCATCCTCACCATTTCATCTCTGAATACTTTGTCAAAGAGATTATGTATGTGGGTCTACCTTGTTGAGGCTTTGAGATACTTTTTTCATCCATTTATTGTAATAGAGTCTGAGTTATTTCCCCATGATGCCAATTAGTCTGAAGTGTTGGTTCCTTCTATGGTTCTACGTCTAAGAAATGTAGATGTTCTCATTTGCCTAGGCCCTTTATCTGGGCAAGTGGAAATGGGTTTGGGACTTTCACTTCACTGTTGTTTGCACTGCCTGGACAGCCCTTAGAATATTTTTTGTATGTTTACTATGAGTTGTGGAATGGTGTAGAAATTTGTGGCATCTAAGTAAAGAGGCCACACTCTTTTTTTGGTTTGGCTCTCAGGAATACCTTGCAGATAATGACCGGTGCTGTGAAGATCGGTTTCCTCCCCAGTTATCCAAGCCCTTCTGTAGTGGCCTTCCTGGATCTTGTTTATCTTTCCTTCATTCAATTCAACACTGAAGAGAAATGGCTCCCCTGGCATTTAGCTTCAAGTCATGTTCTTATTCCTAAAGCTCTTGGATGCCTGGCAAATCTTTGGACTCCTACAATGGTTTTAGTCTTCTTTCTCTATCCCTGAATCACTTCTTTTGCCATCACTGCATATCATGCTTCACTGTCTAGCATTTCTATCCTTTGACAACTTTGTTACAGTCCAGGTATCTGAACAGTAACATTAAGCTCTCTTTGTTCTGCTAATGACCTGAAACATCATAATAAGCTGATGCCTAGTCCCAGAAATCTCAACGAGAATGGACAAAAATAAATAATTCCTTAGGAATCTGACTGGTCTTCTTTCTGCTTGATGCTGGTTATAATGTGTGTAAATAAGTGAGATCATTCTGAACCTATTCCTTTCTTCCTGATGACTTCACTAACATAATATCTTCTCATTCCATTCATGTTCTTTCTATTTACATGAAATTGTCCCTTCTTAGAGCTCCAGAGTATTCCATTGTGTATATATATCACAACTTCTTGATTCATTCAGTTATGGTTGGACAATTGGGTTGCATTCATATCTTGGCTATTTTACTAAATGCTGCAGTAAATATAGGTGTGACTATATCTTTTTAGATTAATGTTTTTGTGTTTGGGAAAATTATTCCAACAAACCGAAATTACGTGTGTTGGTGAGGGCGTCATCATTTACAATACTGTAAGTCACAAAACTTCAATTTAAAAAAAAATTAAAGAAAAAAAGAATTTTTGTTAGTGAGTGAAACAGAGAAGACTTGTCACCTTGCTAAGATTCAGACCTGAAGTCCTTGGTTATTCAAGAAAGAAGTTAACTTTGTTTGCTTCCTAGAAAAATAATCAGTTATTTTTTTTTTAATTTGAAGTACCATGGTTTATTAATGATCTTGCCGGGGGTAGGGTTTTATGCATGCAGTGCTCCAAATCCACTTCTTCCACCAGAGTGTAAAGGGGCACCTCCACACCACCAGCCCCATCCCTGCCTTTGGGAAGCTTACTTTATCTTTCAAACACTTCCAATAAGAAGGGCCCTATTTTCAGAAAATCTTTTACTAACATGAGTTAATGGCTGCACCTAGCTTCTCAGATGCCAAACTATCTTTTCAATAACATAGAAACATCTTTCTCTTGCCTTTAAATTATTGCCTTCAATTTAAGAAAAACTCTAGAGCTACATATTTGTAGATCAAATAAACCCCTGTGTTTAAGACTGTCTTAGAGAATGGTCTAAAATTCACAAAAGTTTTAGCTCAATAGCAAGTCAAATACAAATAATATAAGGCTCACATACCCTCAAAATCAAAATTTCATTTCATTTTTTCCAATATTTAATCCCTCTCAATCCTTTTAGAAATGAAGTACTTTCTAGAGTTGATTAATTTTTACCTTAGCAATAGATTACCTGTGATACAAATGAGTAATTACAGGTCTCTTGGAATTTATACTGAAAAATAGCAATGTGAGCCAGTGGGCATTTTGATTTTAAGCTCATTCATTTGTCTTGTGTTATTTTACATATTCTTTGGGATAAATTTATTTTATTTCTTTAAATTTTGGATGAATAAAACATATTGAGAACTTCACTTCTGATTGTATGGATTATATTCCAACTGATTTATGTGATTTTGATTTGTTTTGGATAGGAATGGGAAAACACAACTCTAATATATGAGTGAAAAAATCACTCTTCCATATTTGATGTCATTTCCTGGGAAATCATATTTATGATACTTGCACATTTTCCTTCTGTTTTACAGTCCAGCTCAGTGGCCTGTGGACATTTTTTGAGGGGTTGAGAACAGACTGGACTGGTAGTTCAGTTGTATGCATTTGGTCAGTCTTACCAGGCTACATTACAGTTCCAGCTTCTGAAACTGACTTTTTCCCACCTGAGGTCCCAAATTTACCTAGGGGCTAAGCTACTAAAAGCTGTGTGCTCTCACACATAAAACACTAAGAAGAAAATCACAGTAGAATAAAGAACATAGGGAAATGAAAATAAACTAACACATAAGAAGGAAAGAGAGGATATAGAAAACAAAAAGCATTCCTCATTATTCCTCTTTCTCTTTGCTCCAAACCTCCAGATGCTCATTTCCTGCATAGTGTTTCTCAGAACTACTCCAGTTGTTTTGGCAGTCTGATTCATGTAAGCAAAATTAGAAGTGCCATTGGGTGCCAAGTGCTTAGCTGGATATGAAGGCAATTAGAAAAATAAAAGCATGAAATCATAATATTTACCTTGCAAGTACTTATAACTTTCTTACATGTATCCATATTTACTATCATGAATACTATTGTGTCATGAGTTGATTAATAAGGAGGCTTTCTTTAAATTATAAATGGAAACAATCCAATAAAGAACTTTAAGGGAAGGAATGATGAAGTCAAACAGAGTCATAGCAACCAAAATTGCCATCTCTTTCCTCTGATGTTGTGTCCCATCCCTACCTTTAAAAGCCTAAAGCCCATCATAGGAGAAAGTCATTCCCAGCCATCCCCTGGTTCTGAGCCTGGATTGTGTCAGTGCGGAGATCTTGAATTGAGTGCTGTTTGACTCTTAGTCCAAGAGTTGGGTAGCGAATAAGATTTTTTTTCTTTACTTTTCAAATGGTTTTTCATCTTTGTGTTGATTCAGTAATCAGGACCAGCTCTTAAGGCAAGTGGCTGAGGTAATATCCTCAAATCACAAGCCAATGAAAGTAGAGTCAATGAATAAGGGAAACTTAGTGGTGGGAGTGGACTAATTTATGCCTGTACTCTGTTTCCCAGATCAAACTGGTCCATTGGTTCTACAGCACAAAGTTTGAGCCTGATAAACATTGCTGTATAGGCAATCCAGGAAATATGAAAAAAAATAGAGCAAAAAAAAAATAATTTCAAGAGTTGAGATTTGTGTCCCTCCAAACAGGCATCATAATAAACTAAATATATGTCTTTTTTCACTCTCTTTAATCCAAATTAAAAAGGGTCATTATTTACTTAGATTACTAAGTATGACCTTATAAACAAAATGGAACAGAGATATTCAAAGAGAAAGAGCACTTTATAAATTTTATTTTACAAAAGCACTAACAAGTAATTGAACAAATGTTTGTTACCTGTTGTGCTTGTTGCTACAGACTTTTCATGTGAGTGAAAATGAATCTAAACATAGGGTAGCTCATAGCCCAACTGTGGAAACTGGTATACAACTAGCTTGATTTCAGACTAGACATTATCCGAACAAGGTGGTCTCTGAATTAGAAGAGCAAACTACAAATTAAGCTCTGATTACTATTATATTGGCCCTTCTCATCTCTTCTGCAAAGGCGCAAACTCTTTGGGTTCAAGTTTCTCCCTAGCATGGTCTGAGAGTGCCACAGCTGCCAGACCCTCCTGTCACATCTTCCTATATCTCCTTCTGCTCTTGAGAACTTTAGCAGATGGGTTGAAACACTTGGAGTCATTTTCGCGTTGTGTTTTAGGAATGGTAGAATATTTCTGCCTACTTGGGTTCAAATTGGAGGAAGTGCATAATGTCTTCTATTATCTCCTCCATTATCAGCATCCCCCACCAGTGTTACATTTGTTCTAAGGCAGAGGCTTCTCCCAAGTCTTTCTTCTGCTTTTTCGCAAGCATGAAGTCCGGCAAGATCTAGGTCTTCCTCATTGTTGCCGGGGGCTGCTGGCCAGGGCCCCGACAGGCTAAATCCTACCAGAGGCGAAAGATATGGTGAAGATGCCCCAGCTTTCCAGTGAGGTATGCTGAACCAGAGACTCTCAGACATGGGGCAGAGCTGCTACTTCATCTCCCTGTGCCCAGCTGCTCATGAGGCGCCCGGGAGGCATGACGGGTTCTAGCCCTGGCCTGCCACCCCAGCAGAGCCTCACAACAACCTAGACCACCCTCCCTACTCCATGGGGCCTGCCATTTTCCACATCCAGACTTCCCTCTCATCACAACTCCACCCAGCAGACCAGACTATCACAGCCGGGATCATTTACACCCACCCTGCAGCAGTTTTTTTTTCAATCCGGCCCAGGTATGCTGAACCAGAGACTCTCAGACATGGGGCAGAGCTGCTACTTGCTCTCCCTTGTGCCCAGCCGCTCATGAGGCACCGGGAGGCATGGTGGGTTCTATCCGTGGCCTGCCACCCCAGCTGAGCCTCACAACAAGCCAGACCACCCTCCCCTACTCCATGGGGCCCGCCATTTTCCACATCCGGACTTCCCTCTCATCACAACTCCACCCAGCAGACCAGATTATCACAGCCCAGCTTGCGCGGCTGCTAGCGGCGCGCATGGTTTATCAATAAATGCTTTATTTAGAGGTGACTACAACAGTATGCCACCAGCTCTGCAAGCATGGCAAGCTGCTCGTATAGTATGTGATATGCCAAATACCAGTGACATTTATTTTAGATCATTCCGCGACCTAATATAATGGGTTGAGGCTCTTTATGTTCCTGGAACAAGCGGATGCCTTTGGGTTCTACTAGCATGAGACAGGACATATGGATATATTACTGGTGCCCACTCTAGCAAATAGATGATTAACAGGAAGATAGTGATAGTGATAAATCTGCACTGATGCATCATAGTCAACAAGGGTTTATAGTTCAGAGCAGGACTCACTCTTGGTCTCATTCCTCCTCTGAGTTTGGAAAAATGCACTCCCCCATCCTGTGTGTGTGTGTGGGGGGGGGTAAATGTAGGAGGCCACACCCAGCGATGCTTAGGGCATACTCCTGCTCTGTAATCTGGGATCACTCCTGGTGGTGCTCAGCAGTCCATATAAGATGCCAGGAATCAAATCCTAGTATCCCACCTGATACTTTAGCTGCAGTACAATCAGTCCAGCCCCATGAACCTTTCTTTTTGTAAGAGCATTACAAAAAAAAAGGGTGCTATTCTTTCCTGCTACCGAGATCAAGAATGAATCATTTATCGCATACCAGCTTTATGTTTGAAACCTAATTGTGTGCTGCTCTGAGGAGCTGTGTTTCATTTACATCCATTCCCATTTCTATTTAAAAAGGGGGAAAGGAGGGAACAGAAAAGGTGAGAGGTGCAGTAATCGGTGAACCTTCTTGTGGCTTGTTGGTCTCTTGGCTGTTTAGATTAGAAAATGGTGAAGGTCAGAGGTCAACAGGCAGCCTCAATTGTCTGAGAGTATGTGTTTATGTAGTATAGGATTGGCAATCAGATGACCTTTCTTCTTGCATCAGTGGCAGGTGAGGGACAGATGGGATTAAAATCACCCCTACAACTGTATCTTAGTAGTCATTAATTTTCAATCCTGCATGCGCTCATGATGTCTGGTCCTAAAGGAGTCATCAACTAACTCGGAGATGTCAAAACTCAAACACTCCTCAGCTTGCCTCAATTCTTTCCATATTTCCACCTGCCCTACAGCTGAGGCTGCCTCCACTATTTGGAAAACGAGAGAAAATTTCAGTGGTGAAATAAATGTGTTTTAATCTCAGGAAGCCAGACATCCCTGAGGGTCTCAGACCCTTCCTAAAGCATTTCAGGAAAGCAAGGTATTGAATTAATGCTTTTTGTACTAAAATATTAAGGTATTTAAATGCATTATTCTAATCCCTCTTTCAGCCTGAGAAGAGAAGGATCTAATATCTCTTATTTAAATTCCAGTCTTCCTAGACCACTCTATTCTTTTCAGCTCATACAGGAAGAAATAGATTCTGACCAGTCAATTTTAGCACATATAAATCCGTATGTAATTCACAACCCAAGCCTAATAAGCTTTTGCATAACATTTGGTCGCTCGGTCTTAATACACTTGGCTTCATTTGGGGAAGATGCTAGGATTTCAGAAGCTGAAGTTTCGCATGATTGCCACGTTTATTGTTCTGTTTCCTGGACATGTAATAAAATTGTCTTAGACACAAGTACAGATGCATAAATTCTGAAGCCATGAGCAGGGTATACTGATTTCAAAGTGAACCTTTTTTCATTTGCAGGAGTAAACCGATCTTGGGCAGCCAGGGTGCCCTCCTTTTTTCTGAGAGCTCTGAAAGCCTCAGCTGCAATATAGCAGTTAAGGCATTGGAGCAGGGTCAGGTTATAAGGGTTTTTGTTCAGTTAATGAAGAGTGTCAAGTTTCCCTGGGACTCAACTGTAGCATGCTTGATCTCTGCCTCCTCAGCAGGCTAGAAAATGGGTCAACCCGCAAGACTGAGGAGGCAGTTACCTGTCATGTCATAACCATGATCGCTAGTAAGTGTGTTGCTTTTCCCCCAATTAGTTGTTGAGTTCCTTCTCTTAAGCATTTTAGTCAAGAGGTTTTATAGAATTTGGATTTAAGCTTTAGAGGCCATGAACAGTGGCTTCAGATGACTGAAATATAAACTCTTAAAACTGTTCATGCTTTAACTCTAGATAAACCTTCCAAGATTATTATATGTTTATTGCATTATAATTTTTAATTGAGAAATTAGAAGATTGTTTAAGGTTCTATAAGAGTATAGAAGAATTGCGACTGTGCTCTTTGTAGTGTGTATATTCTACTGAGATCTTCAGACATTCCTTCAAACTTCATATTATGATAAAAAGGGAAAATAAGTTCAGTGAATTTTTATGACTACAAAAAGTCAATTACACATTAATACATTATTATTGCGGTACACTTACATAAAGAGTGCTCTCAAAGCACTTTCCTGCTTTTCTTATCTCCACACATATGGCCCTAACCCCCATCCTTTGTTTAATGTGAACAATGAAGAGATCAGCTCCTGTGAAATGTTTAGTATTTAAAAAAAAGTAACATGTTGAAATTTTTTTATATTTAAAGGAAGTTATGGAAATATTAATGTTTCCTGCCATTTGAATTTAATATACCAAACCAACAAGTTAATTTCTCAAATGATTATAGACTTCCAATTTTATAGTATGAGATAACCAAATTGCCTACTTCTCACCTCACCTGGCTATTGGATATGTTGTATCATATACCAAGGTCATACCTACGGAGAAATGACCTATGGCTTATAATTACTTGTGAGATGGGGTCAAAAGATACTACAACAAATAGGACACTTACCTTGAACTTGGCCAATCTGAGTTTGATCCCCAGTCCACTAAACACCTTCAAGACTGATTCTGGAGCACATACCTAGAAGTAAAGCCTGAGCATCAATGGGTATGTCCCTAGAACAAATGAATCTTGGTTTTGGCCATATCAAAGTAACTAAAGCCATTACATATCTAGGCTCTGCAACTAATTTTCACAGCAGGGTTAGTAGTTATTTGATGTTAATATTTATTTGCATAATATTTGACATTATATTTAGTATTATATAGATATATTGTCTGGGAATATATCTGTAGAAAACATATATATATATATTTTTAATTTTATTAAAGAGTTAAATGTTAATTCCACCAGAGAGCAATTATATCATTGTCCAAATTATATCATTGTACATGATGAGCTGCTTAACACCTAACCTCCCTGAGACCATTTAAAAATAGTTGTTAAGTCTATGTCTGTAAAGAACCTCAGAGCACATATGCAAGATGATACATGAGGGCCAACTGTTGACTTAAATAGTCAGCACTAAGATTCATAGATGTGGGGAGGGGAGAGTATGCTTATGTGTCACTCTTTCCTTAGGGAAACAAAGAATATTACCTATATGCCCCTCAAAGTGGTCACCAACAGCCTTAAAGAATATAAGTAGAAAATAGGATCAAGGTTTCTGCAATGTTTTGGGCAGAAGTTTGCAAATAGTGCCCATTGCTGGAAGCCAGGGAAAGAGTGGTGTTTTTTATGTCAATTAACTGTTGCAGAGGTGGGGCTGCAGAGATTGCACAGAGAGATAACACAGGTGTCTTGCATGCACCCTCCTGTGATTCCCTTTCTGGCATCCCATATGGTTCCCTGAGCACCGCCAAGAGTAATTCCTGAGTGTAGGACCAGTAGTAAGCTCTGAGCATTGCTGACTATGACACTGCCCCAAAGAGTCTTCCAGAAGTGAACCCTTGTTTATGTATTCTTCCATTCACTCCATTTGTGAGTAAAAGTTGTCTTTCAGCACTTATCACTTATCTTCCCATTGTTCATCAATTTGCTCAAGCAGGCACCAGTAATGACTTCATTTGTCCCTCTCCTGTGCAAGTGTAGCCCAATGGCATCTGCTCGCTCCAGGAACACAAAGAGCCTCAAACCATTCGTTCAGGTTTTTGATGAAGTCTGACCATCTCCGTATCTGGGTGGCCAAGCATTCTTTTGACATCCCATGGAATCCAATCAGTAACAGCTCTAGTCCCATGGTTGTCGCTAAATCGCATTACATGTCCTGCCCATCTGATTTTCATCATCTTGGCAAAAAGACAACATCCTTGATTCTTGATTGTCAACGGAGGGCGGAACTCCTGATTCATTCACTTGAGTGAAGCGTGATACTCAAGCATGACTCTTTTGATTCCTAATAGCCTTCTCATCAACCTATTTTCTTCTTCTCTTTTCTTTTTTTTTTTGCTTTTTTTGGTCACACCCGGCAACGCTCAGGGGTTACTCCTGACTCTGCACTCAGGAATTACTCCTGGCGGTGCTCAGGGGACCATATGGGATGCCGGGGATTGAATCCTGGCCGGCACAGGCTGGCTGCCTGCAAGGCAAACGCCCTACCCACTGGGCTATCACTCTGGCCCCATTCTCATCCTATTTTCATAGGGCCGGGTCTCTGAGGCATATGCTAGTGCAGGAAGAATGGTGGAGTCAAAAAAGTTGTGCCTGTAACAGGAGGTTTTTCGTCGTCTTGAACCCTTCCTCGATGCTCTTGAAGGCTTTCCATGCTGCTCTCTTGCTCCTGCATAGTTCAGGTGCTAGGTCATTCGTCATGTTGAGTTCTCGACCTAAGTACACATAACTGCTGCATTCGGAGATGTTCATTCCATTGAGAGCAAATGGAGCATCAGAAACTAGTTCATTTCTCGTGAACATTGTGTTCTTGAAGTTCAGCTGCAGTCCAACCTTTTCATACTCATGGTTTAAGTTGGCAAGCATTTGTGCTGCTTGGCGGATATTTAATATTATTAGAATGATGTCATCAGTGAAGGGGAGGTGGTGTAGTTGCCGATTGTCTATCTTCACTCCCTTTCCTTCCCATTCCAGTCATCCCGTGACATTCTCAAAGGTAGCTCTGAAGAGTTTCAGTGAAATGGTATCTCCCTGTTGAACCCCCTCTCTTTACGTTGATGATTACTTCCTTGTAGAATGGTGAGATCCTGGTAGTGAATCCATAATACAGCTCACAGAGGATCTTGATGTACTGAGTTTGAACATCCTGTTTAACTAGGACTTTGATGACTGCTTCAGCCTCAACAGAGTCAAAGACTTTCTTTAAATTTTTATTGTTAAACAACTTAAATAAAGTTGTCTTTCATAATAACAATAAATACATAGTAAGTTTCTAATCTGTCATTTATATGGAGTTCAATTTTTTGTTTAAATAGAACTAAATACTTTATTTTTCCTATTATTAAGAACAAAGGTTAGTGATATAGAATCAGTCTTAGAATCATGGATTTGGATAGTCCCTACTTGTTGATTATTGACTCTATGAATCCTTGCTTTGGCATTTAGGGTTGGGTGAACAAAGGAAAGAATAGAAAATGAATGAAAAGTTTTCATCTTTGTCCTGGCAGCTCATAGAGATAAATGAATCCTACACAATAAATTAGTCTATGAAAACAATACATATGATATTCATAGAAACAATTGCGCTTCTGAAATAATTTGGGGATCAGTTCTTGAAACTGTGATAGTACCTGCTGATTTTATATTGGCCCATCACTCTATTTTCTCTTAATGAGACATGGCTGAGACCAAGGAGAGAATAGCAACTCAGAGATAGCTTCTTAGAGGAAACCAAATCCTTAAGTGGCTTAGTTTTTTTTTTTTTTGTCTAAGAATCAGGTATGGCTTAGACATTTCTAAGGACTGAGAATAATCCTTCCATAGGAGAATTTCTGTTATACCTTAGTCATGAAAAGGAATTCTGGGATAGGGTGGAGCCTCTGCTGAAGCAACCAGAGCTATAAGGTTTTGTTCTTAATTATCTTTGTATGGTATTTATCTGCCAACTTGACATAGTGTACCTCTCTCGCCTTTTGGCTTTGCAATACCTGAAATGAACAGTGGGGATATCTTGCATGTATATGTCTTCCTTTGTCAGTTATTTTGTTTGCTTGTTTTTGAGCCATACCTAGAGGTGCTCAGGGCATCCCTCCTATCTCTGCTCTCAGAGATCACTTTTGGTAGGGTTCAGGGGACCAATAAAATACCAGGGATTGAACTATGGATCAGCTGTGTGCAAGGCATGCATCCTGCCTGCTGTGCTATTGCTCTGGCCACTGTGTATTTTATAGAGGTATACTTGACATATGCATTATATTGTTTTCCAGTATACAACATAATTATTCACTATTTGTATATCCAATGAAATGGTAGCCCCATAAGCCTGGAAGTTAACATCCATCCTTCCATCTATGGATTCATCACTATACTGAGTTACCTTTTTTATTATATGAATAATTAGGTAACTCTTTTAGCAATATTCAAGTATGCAGGATAGAAGTTAAACAGATAGCTCTATGGGTAGAGCATGTACCTGGTATGTGTGAGACTCTGAGTTTGGTTCCTGATACATAGTAACCTGAGTACTGCCAGGTGTAACTTGTTGAGCACTGCTAAGCACATGCACTACACTTCCATGCCCCTCTGTAGACTGAGTGTTCTCCTGCAGAATTACTGGTGGGTGGTCTCTATTGAGAAAAGGCAAACATACACCACATTCACTATAGTTACCCTCTTACATATCATGTGCCTATGACTTTTGGTGGATCAGAAAGAGGGTTGGGTTTTTAACTGCTTCCAGGGGTGCGCAAAGGTTAATGCTGGCTTAGTGCTCAGGGATTACTCCTGGAAGTTTTCAGGAAAAATATGTGGTCCAGGGATTCATCTAGGATTGGTATCATGCAAAAAAAAAATGCTTTACCCCTGTTCTATACCTTTCTCGACCTGATGGGTTTTTTTTTCTATTTCATAGCAGGGAAGTTGTACCTTTTGACCCCCTTTATCCATTTTGCTCATTTTAACTTCCCTCAGTCCATCCTCTGTGACCATTAGTCCATTCTCTGTATCTACAAGCTTGGGTTTGTTTTTACATTTCACATAAAATGTGATAGGACTGGAGAGATAGCTCAGAAACTAAGTAATGCTTTCCACAAGTAGAGCCTTTTAACTGCATGGTCCCCTAAACATGACCGTGACCCCTTACCCCCTGAATCAGGTGTAGCCCCCAGTACTGCTGAGTATCGCCTGACTTAGCATATGCCATCAAGAATCATTCACATTGTCACAAGTGGCAAGATTCTCCTCTATCTTATAGCTGACTGATTACATTATGTGTATAGCTGTGTTTATGTAATCACTGTATCACTGTCTTTCCATTGTTCATCGATTTGCTCAAATGGGCACTAGTAACATCTCCATTAGTCCTGTCACAAGCAAGTGCAACCCAAGGGCATCTACTTGCTACAGGGACAGGAGGAGCCCGAAACCATTCTTCAGGTTATGGGACTGAGGTCCATAATAGTTACTAGTCTTTGGCATAAAAATTAAATAAAACATGGTAGTTTGCCAGGCTTTACCGTATAGGTGGTATAGTCTCAGTAGAAAGGCTCTCAACCCAAGCATTTACTGATGAAACTTAAAAGGGGAAGATCAGGTTTTTCTCTGGGATGGAGCTCTGAGGAACTATGGAGTCTGGATGTTGAGAATGACTAACTGCATGATGTGTGGTTTTCTCTGGCTTCTTGCCATGCTTACTGGTATCAGTTAAAACAAGTCTATAACTGTTTACTATGTGTAAATGTGAAAGAAATTGGGAAGAACCTTATGCAAAATTCAGTATCCTATAAAAATATCGCGTGCCAAAGGACATGAGGGTCTGGCGTGGGTGGGTCTCTCTCTTCCGGGGCAACTGGCATGGAGGCGGAGGAAAGGGCAGGGCCCAAAACTCCCACTCTGAGTCCAGCCAGCATGGCCTCTCCCCAGCTCATGAGAGCAAACCCTTGGATCAATGTTGGACTCGGCCAGGGGATGGCCGAGCCCCTTACCGGGAGGTCAGCTCCATGGGTTGCTTCCACATGGGGCCGGCCGAGCAGCGCAGTTATGGATCTGAAGTGGATGTGTTTATGTAATATAAATGTGTTTATGTAATATAAACATATATTCCTATATATAATATAATTGTAACGTATTTTCCCTTTCACCTGTAGACACAGTTTTTTGTTATTAAAATAATGCTGTCATGAAAAGGTGTGGATATCTTTTTAAGTTCATAGCTTTGTTTTCTTTGCATAAATACTCAGATGCCGAGGATCGAACCCAGGCTAGCACAGGCCAGCTGCGTGCAAGGCAAATGCCCTACCCGCTGGGCTATCGGCTCCGGCCCCTCTACTTTTATGTTCATAGCAGCATTATTCACAATAGCCAGAATCTGGAAGCAACCAGAGTGTCCGAAAAATCCGATGACTGGATAAAAAAAGCTTTGGTACATCTCTTGTCTTCTGGATCATTAATATTTTAACAGGTGTGAGTTGAGCTTGCATTGTGATTTGATGTGAATCTATCTTCCTTATAGTTAGTGATGGTGAGAATCCTTGTTATGTGCATTTTTATTATAAATATCGTCTTTAAAAATGCCTTTTCAAATGGTAATACTCCCTAGAGCTTTATACAGATTTAATGCGGTCCCTATAAAGATACCCATGATGTTCTTCAAAGAAATTGAACAAACACTCCTGAAATTTGTATGGAATAATAAAACCCACGAATAGCTAAAGCAATCCTTGGGAAAAAAGAAGATGGGAGGTATCAATTTCCCCAACCTCAAGCTCTACTACAGAGCAGTTGTAATTAAGACAGTGTGGTATTGGTATAGAGACAGACCCGTAGACCTATGGAATAGAACTGAGTATCCTGAAACGCACTCCACAAATATACAACCACTTAATCTTTGATAAAGGAGCAAAAAAATATTAAGTGGAACAAAGAAAGCCTCTTCAACAAATGGTGCTGGGAAAACTGGGCAGCTACATGTAAAAAATGAACTTAGACCTCCTTCTAACGCCATGCACAAAAGTCAGATCAAAAATGGATTCTAGATCTCGATATCAGACATGAATCTATAAGGTACATCGAAGAAAACATAGGAGAAAGCGCTCTCTACGACATCGAAGACGAAAAGTATCTTTAAAGACGACACACCGCTGACCAAGCAAATGGAAGCAATGATAAACAAATGGGATTATATAAAATTGAAAAGCTTCTGCACCTCAAAAGAAACGGTGACCAAGATACAAAGACAATCCACAGAGTGGGAAAGGATATTCACCCAATACCCATCTGACAAGGGGTTAATATCCAGGATATATCCAGGCACTGGTAGCACTCCACAAGAAGAAAACAGCCAACCCCATCAAAAAATGGGGGAGAAGAAATGAACAGAAGCTTCCAAAAGAAGAAATTCGAATGGCCAAAAAGGCATATGAAAAGTGCTCTTCATCTTTGATCATCAGGGAGATGCAAATCAAAACAACAATGAGGTACCATCTCACCCCACAGAGACTGGCACACATCCAAAACAGCAAGAACAACCGGTGCTGGCGTGGATGTGGGGGAAAAAGGGACTCTCATCCACTGCTGGTGGGAGTGCCGACTGGTCCAGCCCTTTTGGAAAACAATATGGACATTCCTCCGAAAGCTAGATATTGAGCTCCCATTTGATCCAGCAATAGCACTCCTGGGAATATACCCTAGAGACCGAAAAACACATAGCAGAAACACTATCTGTACTTTTTATTCATCTCTGCGCTATTCACTATAGCTAGAATCTGGAAACAACCTAAATGCCCGAGAACAGAGGACTGGCTAAAGAAACTGTGGTTCATCTACACTATGGAATACTATGCGGCTGTCAGAAAGGATGAAATTATGAAATTTACCTGCAAATGGATGGACATGGAGTCTATCATGCTGAGTGAAATTAGTCAGAAGGAAAAGGACAGATATAGAATGACTGCATTCATTAATAGGATATAGATACCAGTGTTTTAATGAATATGGGAAATTGTAATGGCAGATTAAAACTCACCACTGAATATACAAAAAAAAAAAAAATTAAGAAATGTTGCCAATCTAAAGGGTGATAAATAAAAAAAAAAAAAGCCTTTTCAGGGGCCGGAGCGATAGCCCAGCCCGGGTAGAGCGTTTGCCTTACATGCAGCCGGGCCTCTGCCGCCCGGGGTTCGATCCCGGCATCCATATGGTCCCCGAAGCACCGCCAGGAGTAATTCCTGAGTGCAGAGCCAGGAGAAACCCCTGAGCATTGCCGGCTGTGACCCAAAAAGCAAAAAAAAAAAAATGCCTTTTCACATAATATGCTTATTCTTTAAATAAGATAATTTTTTCAGTATAGAATTGTAACAGTGCTTTACAAATTTTGAATATTAATTCATAACAGATATGGTTTATCAAAAATCCCCTATTACAATGGGGAATTATAATGTTAAAATTTCATTTTTATCGGGTTTGTGTGTATGTGTGTGAAGATGTTGTTTAGTTTTATGGAGCTCTTCCTTTTTAATTTTACGTTTGACTTTATGATAGAAATTTCTAAAATAAAAACATCACTAGAACTCACCAAGGGTGTACTGCATATATTCATTCTGAGATTTATGGTTTGATGTCTTACATTTAAATCACTAATCTGATAGTCCAATCTGAATGTTAACGCTTTATTGTTGAATGTAATTTCTCATGGATCATTTATTTTTTCCCTGAGAAACAGTCTGCTTTGTAGAGCATGCTATATGCTAGCTTCAAACTTTGTTTGATTTATTGTTGTACACATGGATACGTATATAGTGTCACCTGGGCACTTTTGGGAAAACAAATTTTGGGGTCTTCCCTGGACTTGCTAAATTATAATCAGTGTTTTTTTTTAATTTTATTTCTTGTAGTTTTGATTTGGTTTGGGTGCTATTCCCAATAATACCCAGATATTACTCCTGACTCTGTACTCAGATATCACTCCTGGAAGGATTAGGGTGTCATATGGGGTACCAGGGACTGAAGCTGAGTCAGCCATTTGCAAGATAAATGCTTTACCCTCTGTACTATTTTGTTGTGGTTCAGTGGGGTCCCCCTGGTCCATTCAGGGCTGACAACCATCCCCGACCTATGGACGAAGGAATGGGGCCACAGGCTTGTTGGTAATCAGTGGCTGTTCAGGTCAAGTAAAGTCATCTAGTCATAGAGACATCATGAAGGATTGGGGATATGGAGTTAAAGACAGGTGGTAAACAATGAACATATGTAGAGCCCCTTGCTTCTATGGAACAATCTTTTAGAGGATCCACCTAAGGGAAGAATTCCATCTTAAGGGATACTGCCCAGGAGTAACTATTTCAGGGTCACTTAACTCCTAAATTACTAAAGCATAGCATTAACTGTCTAATTGTGTCTATACACAAGGGACATTGCTCTAAGATAGAAGTTTGCAAAGGACATAAAGAAAAGCAAAAAACAGTATTTTTCACTTACAGTAAAAAATCCAAAGCCATCAGAAGTTTTAATTTTGTAAGTTGCTCTGTCTGATTAGGAGATAATATGACAAACAGGTAAGGGAAAGACACAAAGAGAGGTTAAGTTCAGCACAGAGGGTTGGGTGTGCTCTGGTGGGATAAGTTGTGCCTCCAGGAGCACTGGAATGGATACAATTCCACTAACCTATGCTCCCTGCAGAACAATCTGATGTTGAATCTGAAGATTGTAATCCAACACTATTTTCTCTGGCCCTATCTGTGTTTTTTTATAATCTTTGAGGTGCTCCAGATGCTACATAAAACAGAGATTCCGTGATACAGGTCATTGGTCTTTGAACTTCCTTGTTAGACATAAGGACTATATCTACGGGATAAACAACTTTGGGAGTTAGACTAGTGAAGGTTCTTAGTGTGTTGATGTGGCTGGTGAGAGATGTCACTGTTGCTTGTGAGGTAGGATCTTGAGCAAGTAGAAACCCGTAGAGTAGGTTGAGTGGAGTACCTCCAGAGGAGGTTGAGTAGAGTACCCACAGAGAAGTCTCCAGAGCATCCACAAAGAAGTCTGTTCCCTCGAAGAAGCCAGTTTGGGCAAATAGCTCTGCTTTATTAGGAGGACCAGAGATATTTAATCTGGGAGAAAGTGGAGTGTGAACAGGGTGTAAGCTATCAGACAATCAGAGGGATTAAAACAGAGTGTGTGCTCAATCCCAATCAGGTAGGGTGGGAAAGGGGATTTAAACAGGGTGTGTACTTAATGGTTTAGCTACATCTTCCCCTTTCTGTTTAACAAAATTGAGATAGTTTGTTAAACACAAACATTTGAGAAGGATTAGATAAGTCACTTATATTCTGAAAGAACCCCAGATTCAACCTTATCAGACAAGAGCTAAAAGTGGCTATTACTTTGAATAGGCATAGTAAAAACTGGGATAAAACTTTTTTTTGGGGGATAAAAGCTTTTAATATATATTAGAGTTAGAGCAGGGTGGTCTTTCCTAGGAAACCATGGTTATACATTTCAACTGCAGGCTTAAGTCCAGTCTTTAGTTTGCCTAACCCCAGAGGGTCTTGTTTCTGAGTCTAAGGGAAAACAAAGGTTTCCTTTCCCTCATCATCTCTTTGTTAGTGGCTGTTGTTATAAGACATCATATTTGTAAGACTCAAGTGCCAAGTTACTGCCAGGGTGGCACGAAGCCTGTCCTGGTTCCATGCACCAGAGCGGCAGAAAGCCTGTCCCAGTTCCATCCAAGGCCCTTGATAGGACCCCATATTTTTGGGGTGTGCGACCAGTCTCAGAGCAACTGAAGCTTAATAGACCAGCGGGTAGGGCGTTTGCCTTGCGGCCGGCCTGTGCCGGCCGGGTTCGATCCCCGGCATCCCATATGGTCCCCCGAGCACCGCCAGGAGTAATTCCTGAGTGCAGAACCAGGAGTAAGCCCCTGAGCATCGCGGGTGTGACCCAAAATGCAAAAAAAAATATATATATATATATATGACAAATATTCACAGTTTAAAACCCACCTGCTATGATAGAATTACTGAGTTTCAAGGTATAATGGTGGTAACTCCTTTCTTTCAATAAGACCTCTAATTTTACTGGGTCTATGCCAAAAGAAAAAAAAAAGAAAAATTATATTGCCACAAAGTGCTATTGGGGTGCCAGGGTATAATAGCTAGGTTGTAGTCCACTATCCCGATTCAGAGGTATAGTAACAACATAGTTTCCCTAGGAATATATATATATATATATATATGTATATATATGTATGTATGTATATATATATATGTACACACAGAAATATGCACATCCCCTAGTCTGTTGAGAGCAAGTCCAAGATAGATTGATTCTGAAGATCAATGAGGTCATCTGTGGGTTGAGAGTAGTCAGGAGAAGCAATGGAAGTGTTAATGATTTCCTGTGGCTGCTATGCAGAGTCATAGGCTGAGATTAGTCCTTTAGCCAGGACTTATTCAAAAAAAGCAGATCAACATGGTATTTCAGTCATGGGTGTCTCTTGAAGAGGGGACAGAGCACACCAGATATCCACGATGGTGCATAAAGGGGATCAGGAGCATAACAGATGTAGATGGCAGTCTTCTTAATCTGGTAATATGAGACTGAAAGGGTATAGGGTGGGGGAGTGGCAGTGCTTTAGAGAACAAAGGGTGTTGGGTTGTAGGGGGTAGTAGGGTTAAATAGGGAAAATAATGAATCTGGGATATTGGCAATGGCCAAGAAGGGAGAAATAAGGGGAATGGATTAGGTGCAACACAGACATAAGAACTGACTACAAGATATAAAGGTTGCCACCACACATACACCTGCACAGACATACGTGGTTGATCAGTCAGTATGTTATAGCTGTTTACCTGGCCCATCTAGCATGGTGAATGGAAATGGGTCAAAGTTCTTCATTAATATAAAACTAGCAAGTGTGGTGGTAAAGAAATTTTATCCAGGGGTCGGAGCAATAGTCTAGCGGGTAGCGTATTTGCCTTGCACGCAGCCAGCCCATGCCGGCCTGGGTTCTATCTCCAGCATCCCATATGGTCCCGAACACCGCCAGGAGTAATTCCTGAGTGCAGAGCCAGGAGAAACCCCTGCGTATTGCTGGGTGTGACCCCCCCAAAAAAAATTTTATCCAGTTATTGGGAATTACTGCTACCGGTGGTAGAATAGGCTGTAAAAAACACCATAGGTTAAATTGCATACACATCATTCTCATGCCAATCAGCTTTTCTATATCCTTGTCATATACTTATCACAAACCCTTTTTTTCTTAAGTTGTTAAGCATTCTATACTGAGCACTTGTCAGGGAGCCTCTGGGGTTCCCAACAGTACCAGGACAGAAATTCTCTTCTACCTCCAAGGCCTCAGGGGGAATGTATGAAAACTCATGAGTCCTGCACAGTTCAAAAAAGCCTTTTAATAGTACAAAAGCTCTGCCACCAATTCCAATATAATGAAAGAACTCTAGCTCTGGTCAGAACTTAGAACACACAAGAGAGAGCTCAAGTCTCCCACCAAAGAGAGAGAATCTCACCCGAGAGGAGTCCTATGCAAAAGAAGGAGCAAAAAAGGGCAAAAAGGGTTGAGTGCCTCAAGTCAATCCCCTTATATACACCAAAGTTATCTGTTGACAGGGAGGGCCCTGTCAATAAAGAACCTTAAACAGAGTGTAGAAGGGTGGTGCCACACCCTATTACAGGTATAAAAAAGGGTTATGAAAAGGACTAACCCCTTCCTCTTAGATTATCTCTTATGTAAAATACTTGGAGAGAGAGAGAGAGAGAGAGAGAGAGAGAGAAGACTGTTACCAAGGTAATGCATCTTAATTTCATGGGCTTCATGTAATCTAGATGGTACCCACAAGTTCCTTTTTTTTTTTTTGCTTTTTGGGTCACACCAGGAGGTGCTCAGGGGTTACTCCTGGCTCTGCACTCAGGAATTACTCCTGGCGGTGCTCGGGGGACCATATGGGATGCTGGAGGATCGAACCCGGGCCGGCAAGAGGCTGGCTCCGTGCAAGGCAAACGCCCTACCACTGGGCTATCACTCCGGCCCCAAGGTCCTTCTTATTTACTATCTGTACCAGGGTGATTCTGATTATGTATACTGAAAGTGTCACACTCACCTGCTTGGGGGCAAAATAGTATGATCCTTCCTATAATCTTAAAGATAGTCTCAACATAGCCAGGGTGGCAGTCTCCTGGTAAATTCTAACTTGTCCTGCGCTGGGTGCAGGGGTATAAAGAGGCGCTGTGCCCAATCTAGAAAACATAGAAGTCTTAGTAGATGTATAATAAGTCAGAAGTTATTCAGAGTCAAGGTGACTTCTGTAACTGCCACACCCTCTATCAGTGTTTACATAGAAGAGAGATCTCATTAGAATGAACCTTGGCTTAAGAACATGTAAGTAGATTAAGCTGTGAGTGGGTAAAACAGCAAAGCTCCCAGACTAGCTTAGCCAGTCATCCAACATGCACTGTAATAAGACTAGAGCACTGAGCACTGTAATACGAGTCTACAGCATCCAAGTTCCTTTTCATAGATTACTACTGTGAAACATTAGAATATTAAAAAGTATAAAAAAACATGAGTGAGAAGCTGCTTGTTGTGGAAATAGAGCCACTCTAATTGGTCAGATAATTGAGCTGTAGCAAGGTTGGGGATTGAGGTGTAGCAAAGAGCAGTAGTAACTACACCTTTTCTCCAGGGGTGAATCTGGAAAGATAGGACTTTTGGAGTCGGTCCATAAAAACTTTATAGTTCCTTCTGAACTTCAGGGGTTAGTTGTCTTAGGCTGTTCAAGGCAGGTCACTTTCAAGGGTGAGTAACAAGCTGCTAAACTCTGAGTTGAGAATTCCAAAAGGGAGGGCACACACAATTAATGTTTCCAAGGAGTTTTTGAAAACCATTAAGAGTTTTGAGGTCCTTCTGATGAATGGAAATATTCTGAGAAGGCAATGTAATACACACAAGTATATAGCCCAAATATTTATATGGGGAGTGCATTTGAATTTTCTCTCTGGCAACCTATAAATCAGCCACTGTCAAGCATGTCATCACAACTCTTATAATCTCTGAACTGCCTGGCATTAGAACATGTAAGCAAGTTATCATCCATATAGTGAACAATATAAGCTTGAGAAACTGCATAAGCAGGGTATAAAAGCCAAATCAACAAAATATTGACACATAATAGGTGAAATGGTCATCCCTTGGGGTAAAACAGTCCATTGCAATTGTGCAAGAGTGTGTCTTTTGTTGTTAGAGAGGGAACAAAAAAATGAAAAGTGTTTTCCATCATCTGAGTGTATAGTTATGTTGTAAAGATAATCTTTTAAATCTTCTTCCTAGGAATAAATAAGCCTGGCATGATGGGCCCTTTTATTCCAGATTTTAGTTTATAGGGCTACTGCAATAGTCTCAGGGGAGGGGATATGCAAGGCAGCTCTCCCTGTTCTCGCTGGCTTCAAGGAATCTATTGGCTATAGCTCTGTAGGTTCAGATGGGGGGCAGCAGATGAGTGGAAAAAGTGGGGTTGTCCTCTGATTCTGTGGAGCCTCTGCTTGCCCCCTGCCCAGTCTCTCTGATTCTGCAGGACCTGAATTTTCCCCCACAAAATTCAGATGTGGTTCAGTAGGTCCCTGAAAAATCTTGTTAAACTTCCTTTATATTCAATATCAGCATCAGTATTTTCCCAGGCACCAACACTGCCTCCTAAATATAAATTAAAAGAGCCTAGGGAAAGGTAGGTTGCTTTCTTTTATCCTGCCATTTTCCTTTGCCTATCAGCATATTGTAGGTTAAGTGAATCGCTGAAACTCTACTCCCAGAAGAACTTAGGGCATGGAATTTCATTTTGGTCTCATCACTATACCATATTTGCCATTGCAGATTTTGAGAAACACTTAGGCAGGTTTTGACAACAACCTGAAAACCCTGAGGAGTCCAGAGTTCTCTTCTACTTCACCCAGTAAGATATTGAATACAGTAAGGTGATGTTGGCCCATACAGTGCATGGGTCATTTGAAAAAAGACCAAGTGAGCCCATTTGCAAGATTTCATAGACTGCTGATTATTCTCTAGATGTACATGGAGGAAGTGGTGGGGCTCCTGGGGCTTACATGAATCTGGAGACTTACTAGCCAGTTCATCATCTATGAGCCTACTGGGCACAATAAGTGGGACGTCTCTCTGGTTTGGGAGTATTAGCCCTGGAAAGGCTTTCAGATTAAGGATGTGTCTCTAAGAGCAGTGTAGTTTTACTTTCCAGAGTATTGGCCTCGGGAAGGATCTCAGATTGAGAAAGCATCTTCACTGGGAATGCACCTTTCCCCTCTAGATTATTTTGCCCTGGGATGGCTTTTGGATCAACAACTCCTCACCACTGAGAACGTGCTTTTCTCCTCTAGGAGCAGAAGCGCATGAGAGATTTTGCAGAGCATAGTGTGCATATTCCTATGTGAGAGGTGAAATTGAAGTCGAAATTACTAAGATAGCATCCAAAAGAGGAGAAAATCAGTCCCCACTGGAGGGCATGACAAAGTTAATCCCCAGCAAGGGGGCTATCATGAAGATAATCCACAAGGAACCATGTAATTCACTCACTATTCAGATCCCTGATGTTGGGCACCAGACGTTGATGTGGCTGGTGAGAGATGTTGATGCCACTGGTGAGGCCAGATCTTGAGCAAGTAGAACACCTGTCTGGGCCATGTGGGACCCCAACAATATTAGGCTCCTTCAGTTCTCATATGGGACCCCAAAAATATTCGGCTCCTTCAGTTCCCTGATCATGCCTCAGGGAACCCGATGACCAATGAACAAAAGGCGAAACCAGTCCAAATAATCCAAAGCTTTTTACTTCTCACTGACAGTTAAACACAGTGTGCCACCACCACCCTGGGCAACCGGATCCCACATATCCAGAGCTGCTGATCAGATGCCCCGACCATGTGCTCTCTGATCAAAAGTCACCCTCAAACGTGTGTGTCTCCTGACCAAGCTGCCTTTGTTTCTCCCAGCTAACCAAACATAAAGCCTCTGACTTTGGGGGGTGGGGGTGGGGGCTAGGGCAGACATAACCAAAGTTCAAAATTAGCTTTTAGGTACAAATTTCAGGTGAGCCAAGCTTCTGGCTCAAGGTTAAGAGATACTAATGTGAGTAATGTGAGGCTTTATCCCTTCCTCCCAGACCATCTTCTTATGCAAACACCATAGAAAGAGGGATGACATAAAAATTACCCCAGTTATAATATATATAGGGTGTATTTTTTTCATGGAAAGAGTCACATCATATAATTCAAACTATGACTGTGGAGATTGATATATCCATCACCACAAGGGCCTTTTATCAGTCTACTCTGCTCCAGGGAAGTTTCTTAAATGTTCTTGCTCTTTATTTACTGGGAGGCCTTAAAAGCTTATCTTAGGACAAGCTAGTGTGACCTTTCCTTAGATCTTTTGTAAAGCTAATTTCCCTAAGGGTAGTCCCATATCATAGCCAAGGTGGACTCTTCCTGGTACCATCCAGTCCCCAAGCTGGGTCCTTGGGGTAAAAGGAAATATATCTAATCTAGATTGTACTGGACTTATTGTAGAAAATATGATTAAATTCCAGGAGCCATTAGAATCAAACAAATGCCTGCTCCCACACTCCTTTTGTGTTTCCCACTAGGAGAGCTCTTTGGCATAAACCTCTGGCCTAAAGATATGCAAATGGATTATAAGAGGAGAAGAATCTCAAATGCAAAGATCCAGGGGCTAGTGGGTGGGGTTACACTTAACATCCACCCACAAAGAAGGTCCAGTAGAATAATCGCCAAAGGAGGTTGAGTAGAGCACCCACAAACAAATCTCCAGGAACCACTTTAGAGGAATAGCTCCACTTTATTAGGTGGAAAGGGATATTTAAACTGTGGGGAAATAGGGTGTGTGAACTCTGTGTCAGACAATTGGGTAGAGGATTAAAATAGGGTGTGTGCTCAATTCCAGTCAGGTAGGGTGGGAAAGGGGATTAAAATAGGGAGTGTGGGGCCAGAGCATAGCCCAGTGGGTAGGGCGTTTGCCTTGCACGAGGCCAGCCTATGCCGGCCCAGTTTGATCCCTGGCATCCCATATAGTCCCCCTGAGCACCACCAGGAGTAATTCCTGAGTGCAGAGCCAGGAGTAACCCCTGAGCATCGCCGAGTGTGACCCAAAAAAAAAGCAAAAAAAAAAGGGTGTGTGCTAATGCGTTTAAACGCACTAGTGGATCTAGTTAATTATAATTAACTTATAGTTAATTATAATTATCTAGTTAATTATAATTATCTAGTTAATTATATTTGGGGGAGGATAGGGGAAACAACTGTTAAACTCTCATCAGTACTCTGCAGGACTCCTCTAAGAGCCTCTGCATCTGCTCTGGATTGCCTCCTGCAGGTCACTCCGTAGATAAGGGGGGTAGTCTAAATGTGGCAGTTTATCTGACCATGTATTCTGTACTAGCTGGTATAAATATTCTCTCATGCTACCACAATCATCGTGGGACTAGCTAGATCTTACCAGCATATTTGCCTGGCGATGTTGGATCCCTAAATAATTAGACCAGAGAGAAATGCGGTTTGCCTCCAAGCAAACAAGCATGGCTCCCTGAAAATTCAAAGGCAACTAAAATACAAAACTACCATGAAGTAGACGAGACTTGTGAAGGCTTGGAGAAATATTTAACTGGTACTAGTACTAGACTTTGGTTCAGAGACAAGCCAATTCGGAAACCCCCCTTCTCTACCCTATAAAGGTTTTTCCAGGCTGATCTTGGCTCAAGACATTAGCATATAAAAGGGCCTAGGTGAGGTGCTGGGAGAAATTACCTGAGGGCATTTGAGCCTCCCTGCTTTCCATAATAGTGGGAGGGAGGTCTGAGTTGCAGGGGTATAAAACTAGCCTGCTTCCTCTCTCGCACTCTCTTTTTGGGCTCTCTCTTTGTGAGCTCGCACCCTTCTTGGGAGTCTTGTCTTTGTCTCCTCTTTACAGGGCCTTAACATGTGGTGGCCGCCATTTTGGCCTACACGTGGCTGGGGTTCCTAGCCAGGAATCCTAAGCACAGGGTTTTTCCTATTGTGGATTTGTATGCCTGAACCTGTGATAAGTAAAGCCTTTTTAAAACTGCATCGGATTCCTGAGTCTTCATCCATTCCCGCCCGGCTTCGGAGGTAGAAGGGAACTTCGCTTCCCGGCACTGTTGGGGACCACAGCGGTGTCCCGACAAGTACTTAGCTTATTTGAGATCCAATTCCCAGTGTAACATATGGAGTAAATCTATTTGATTTAGTTCTTGTCTCATGTTGACTTATTTCTAACACTTAACAACAACTTTAACCTTAAAGAACAAAATTGGGTGTGTTGATCAATTTACCTGTTCCACCACAACTGCTTTCACTTCCCATAGTATGATGTGCCTTTGGCTAAGCTTTCTATCTCATGGACTGACATCTGCCCTTGCAGGCTCCTCTTCTGTTCAGGTCATGTCAAGCTACTTGACTAAAATGCCTACTCTCTGAGTGCATACAGGATCCAAAGAGTGGAGGACAGCCCAGGGCTGCCTGTGTGCCTGTCTGTGTTCTCTGGTGTGGTGTCCTAGGAGCAGAGGAGGGGGAGATTAAGTGGTGTGAAGATGGAAATTAAGTAAGAGTCCCTTTCCCTGAGTGAATAATTGTACTTTGAAGAGTGATTAATGGAATCTTGGAAGGAAGTGATTAATGTAGCAGTTCCCAGAGGTCTCTGGATTCTCAGTACCCTGGTATCTCAGTAATTTCTTTGCAAATCTCCAAGGTCAGAAGAAAAAGTTAAACAGCTTTGAAATAATAAGTAGACCAGGTCAAAAGTGTTACAAAGTATCTATGTCCTAACAACTTAGCAGACATTTAAAACAATAACTTCCATAAATTGAGAGGAAGAATTGTTATTTCTTTTCCCCTTAATAATTCATAATCAGGGGCCGGAGGAATAGTCCAGCGGGTAGGGCATTTGCCTTGCACGTGGCCGACCAGGTTCAATCCCTGGCATCCCATATGGTTCCCGAGCACTGCCAGGAGTAATTCCTGAGTGTAAAGCCAGGAGTAATCCCTGAGCATTGCTGAGTGTGACCCAAAACTCAAAAAAAGAAAAAAAATTCATAATCACTTTCAGTGGTTGGGGATGGTATGCACATGATTCTCAGGCCTTGGAGAAACCAGGGACACTGCCACTTTTATTTCTTAATCCATGTTGAGTTTTCACAAGGTGTTTGATTTTTATCAGAATAGCCATGAAACTTGAACTCCAAGAAAGCAGTATCAAGGAAAGAAATACAGCATGATCTGCTGTTTATACAGTGAGCTCCTCGGAGCTAGGATTTCACCCTACCTGAAAGATATTCCTTTCATTTCCCCAAGAAAATGTTTATTACCCACTGTGGCACTCTATGGCATCTAAGCAAACAGTTTGGGCATTTGAGTTAGATGACATGTCCTTCTCAGAAGTGACGACTTTTCCCCAACACCAACAATTGAGGTTTTGCAAGTGGGATGGGACATAACAGTTTTTTTATATTTTACTAGAATAATCAAGGTTTCACATAGGTACCACTATGAAAATAAAGTGAGTCATTCTAATTTTGTTGATGAAAATGTATACATTTCATTGATTTAAAAAAAAGTGGAATGGAATTATTTCCCTTGTTCAAGTAATTCCTTAGGCTACAAGATAAGGGGACTACTCAGTTAACTTTGAATTGTAGACATTACAATTCAAACATTTGAATTGTACAATTCAATTTGTACAATTCAAATTGTACAATTACCGAATGTAATGTAATTGTCTACATTACATTCGGTATTTAATTCTTTGGAGGTAAAGAAAATGGAGTAAGAACTCATATTTGCATAGTAAATTAAGAATGTGACTGACAAAATATTTAATGAGAGAGGAATGTCAGGAACATTCCTTGGCTTAGAGGGCTGTTTCATCCTGGCAGCTGCATCAACTTGAAATAGATTCATCCAGGTTATGTCCCTGTGTGTTATCTCAATGACACACAACTCTGAAGTTTCCAGTTAAATACACTTGAGACAACATGAAAGTTGTCTCCTGTTGCTAAAGGGAGTTTATGATCTTGTTCTTTTCTGTTCTATAGCATCTAGAAGAGCAAATATGGAAACTGTTTTTGTTTGTTTTGCTACACCCAGCAATGCTCAAAAGTTTACTCCTGGCTCTGTGCTCAGTAATCACTCCTGGAGGTGTTTAGGGGACTGTATGCAATGCCAAGGGAGCAAACCCAGGGCAGCCACAAACACATGCAAGTGCCCTGCTCATCGTACTTTCTCTTCAGCCCTAGAAACTTAAAAAAAAATAGTTACAGAACTATGATTTACAAATTTATTGATAGTTGAGTTTTAGGCATATGCTATTTCAATACCAATCCCACCACCAGTGTCAACTTCTCTTCCCTAGTGTTCCCATATTCCCTTCTCACCTGATCCCCACCTGTCGATGTGATAGGCACATTACAAAGTTTCAATGGTTGCAGCTTAGATCAGTGTTGTTAGTTTTCAGTGTTGTTGAGTCTGTGGTTTGGATATGGCTATATCACTTACTCATATTACTGGTATAACTGAGGCCCTGATGTCGGTTCACCCATTACTTCCCTGTTCTCCTCTTCAACCCCCTTGATTTCTTTCTCTCTGTGTCCTTCTCTCTAAACACTTAGCTCAAGGGTGATCTAGGAATACCCCTTTACTATGGTACATTTCCTCATCCAGTATTCTACATAATGCAAATAAGTGAGATCATCCTATTTTGTCTTTTCTTCCTTTGGTTTACTTCATCAAACATAATATCTTTCAATCATGTTATTGCAAATTGCATGATATCATTGTTCCTTGCAGCTGTGTGGTATTCAATTGTCTGTATACCCAATTGTGTGTGTGTGTGTGTGTGTGTGTGTATACATATATCACATCTTCAAATCCATTCTTCAGTCATTGGACACCAGGGTTGATTTCCATGTCTTAGCTTTTGCACTGAGTGCAACAATGAATAATGGTGTACGTATGTCCTTTTGAAAGAGTTACTCTATGTCCAGAAGTGGAATTGCTGGGTTATTGGGTGATACCACACCATAATTGGCTCTGGATCTTTGCCGCTTAAGCCATTTACATGTCTTTAGGCCAGAGCTTTAAACTAAGGACATCCCTCTGTGCAAACACAAAAAGAGCATGGAGGGAAGGTACAGATGAAACAGTTTGATTTTAATAACTCTTAGAATCTCCTTTATAATTTCTACTACAAGTTCAACACAGCCTAGATCAGAGACTTCCTCATATTCTCCAAGGTTCCTGCGTGGGGCTGGATTAATATCAGGTAGTGCCACCCTGGCTTCGATATGGGTACCTTTAGGTATTTAGCTACAAAAGATCAAAGAAAGGTCATACTAGTCTGTCCTGAGGCAGACCGACCTATAAGGCCTTCCAGTAAACAGAGAGAAGAGCACTTAGAGATTACCCTGGAACAGAGAAGAATGAACAAAGGACCTTTGGGGATTGAGATATGAATCTTACATGGAGGACATAGTGGAATCATGATGTGATTTCCATCCTTAGATACTTTATCGCAGGTGTAGTTCTTTATATCAGCCTCCTCTCTACAGTGTTTTGCATAAGAGATGATCTGAAAGGGCGGCAGCATTGTAGGCCTCTGATTAGCATTTGTTACGTCAGAGATGTGGCCCACCTGGAATCTGCGCCTAAAAACTGGTTTTGATCTTTGGTGACACTGCCCTGTCAGGCAGGAAAGTTTGAGGCTTTTTGGCTCTTGTTTTTTGGTGGGCGGGGGTGAAGACTGTCAAAGGAGCTTATTTGTTTAGTCAAGGGACTCACACACGTGCATGGAGAAGACATCTTGATCAGAGCAGATGGTCAGAGCATCTGATCAGCAGTTCTAGGTCTGGGGAGGTCTGTTGCTCTGGATTGTGGTAACAGTATATTTAACTGTTGATGATAAGTCAAGAGCCTTTTGGAACTGTACTGGACTTGTTGATTCATTGGTTGTTGGCCTCTGAGCATGACCTGGGAACTTGAACCCATATATTGCTGGGGGTCCCACACAACTCCCCAACACTGGGCTATATGATAGTTTACTTCTAAGTTTACTGAGAATCCTTCATACTCATTTCCACATATCATACTGGTATCACTTGTATCACTTGTCTTCTGGTTGTTCATCGATTTGCTCAAGTGGGTACCAGTAACATCTCCATACGTCCTGTCACATGCCAGTGTAGCCCAAGGACATCTGCTTGCTCCAAGAACTTGAAGAGCCTCAAACCATTCCTTCAGGTCATGGGAATGAGGTCTATAATTGATACTGGTTTTTGGCATGTCAAATCGACATGGGTAGTTTGCCAGGCTCTGCCGTGTGGGTGGGATACTAGTAGGCTCTCATCATTCATTTATTGATAAACTGCACGGCCGCAAAGCTGCAGCATGAGATGGGGAAAGATGGGCTTTTCTGCTGGGTGGAGCTTTGATGAGCTGTGGAGACTGAATGTTGAAAATGGTGGCCCTCATGGTGTGGGGGGGTTCCTCTGACTTCTTATGAGGCTCTGTTAGGATGGCAGGTCAGGAAAGACCCGCCTTCTTTCCTGGGTGCCTCATGATCAGCTGCTCACAAAAAAGCAGGTAGCAGCTCTGCCCTGTGTGTCTGAGTCTCTGGATCAGGCATATCTGAGCTTGAAATACACTTGCTATAGGGTGGGACTCTGATGAGCAGGGCTTGTGATCCACTTTTCTGTTGGGTGGAGCTCTGACAAGCTGTGAAGTCCGGATGTTGAAAATGGCGGCCCTCATGGTGTGGAGGTTCCTCTGGCTTCTTGTGAGGCTCTGCTGGAATGGCGGGTCACAGCAAGACCCACCTTCCCTCTTGGGCACCTCTTGATCAGCTGAGCACAGGGAGAGCTGGAAAGCTTTGTATCTGAGTCCACATGTCATACACCTCACACAAACGACAAAGTGGATCAAAGATCTTGAAATACAACCAGAAATTGTAAAGTCCATTAAGGAAAATATAGGCAGAACACTCCAAGATTTGGAATTAAAAGCTGCCTTCAAATCAGTGACCAGATACAGATGCCACTGATAAAGGTAAGACAATCAAAAGTAAACAAATGGACTACATAAAGTTAAAGAGATTCTACATGTCAAAAGAAACAAGGGCTAAAAGTAAAACACAGCTAACTGAATGGGAAAATATATTTGTATTCAACACATCAGATGAAGGTTTGGTATCCTGGAAGCTATTTTTTAGCCCAAAGCCTGCCTGCTGAGTAGAATTGAAAGTCCTGAGACTGTTCATGTTGAGGAAACTGGGCTTTGGTGGATGGATATGACTATTGTCTGTATAGTTCATCCTCCTTAATATTTGAGTAGTATTTCTAGTCATGCCCAAAGAACAGAAATAGTACTTTTAAATGTGCTTAAATATTTTTTATGGGAGAATTTGTCAAGTGTTTATTAAGAAAGAAAATAAGAATAACTTTTGATAATGCCAGCTATGGAGTTGAGATCACTGCATACTCTATTTTATGTATTTAAGAATCCGTTGTTTCATAAGCTTTTTTTTAAGTATTTTATTATACCACCGTGAGATATACAAATAAAAAGATATACAATTAAAAAGTTCATGTTTGGGTTTTGGTCATACAGTGTTTCAGCACCCGTCCCTCCACCAGTGCCCATCTCCATACAAATAAAAAAGATATACAATTAAAAAGTTCATGTTTGGGTTTTGGTCATACAGTGTTTCAGCACCCGTCCCTCCACCAGTGCCCATCTCCCACCAACAACATCCCGGTTCCCTCCCCTTCCCCAGCCCTGCTCCATGGCAGGTTCTTTATTTCTTTTCCTTTCTCTCTCTTTCTCATTTCCTTCCCTTCCAGACTATGGATTACAGAACATACATTAAAAGGTTGTCATGTGTATCCTTTTGCCTCTATTTAATACTCAGTTCTAGGTTGGCATTAGTACCCTCGACTATTATTAGCACCCTGTTCCATTTTCTGTCTTACCTAAACTCTGACTCCCCACACGTTTGTGATAATTTCCACCTTTGACAAGACCTCCCGATATATGCTTCACTTGACCTTGGATATTGGTATCATAATATGTACATATATATTTATGCCATGCAAATAAATGCAGTCATTCTGTATCTGTCTCTCTCCTTCTGGCTAATTTCGCTCAACATAATCTTCTCCATGTCCATCCATTTATAGGCAAATTTTATAACTTCATTTTTCCTAACAGCTGCATAGTATTCCATTGTGTAGATGTACCAAAGCTTCTTTATCCAGTCATCGATTTTCGGGCACTCTGGTTGCTTCCAGATTCTGGCTATTGTGAATAATGCTGCTATGAACATAAAAGTAGGGATGGTGTTTCCGCTGCGTATTTTTGGTTTCCCAGAGTAGATTCCCCAGGAGTGGTATGGCTGGGTCAAATGGGAGTTCAATTTCTAGTCTTTGGAGGAAAGTCCATATTGTTTTCCAGAAAGGCTGTACCAGCTGGCATTCCCACCAACAATGGATGAGTGTCCCCTTTTCCCCCCACATCCACGCCAGCACTTGTTGTTCTTGCTCTTTTGAATATGTGCCAGTCTCTGTGGTGTAAAGTGGTATCTCATTGTTGTTTTGATTTGCAATGACATTCTTCAAAAGAAATTGACCAAACGCTCCTGAAATTTGTATGGAACAATAAACCCCCAAGGATAGCTAAAGCAATCCTGGGAAAAAGAAGATGGGAGGCATCACCTTTCCCAACTTCAAACTGTACTACAAGGCAGTAGTAATTAAAACAGCATGGTATTGGAATAAAAAACAGAACTGTGGACCTATGGAATAGAATTGAGTATCCTGACACCCAACCTCAAACACATGATCATTTAATCTTTGATAAAGGTGCAATGAGTCTAAAATGGAGTAAGGAAAGCCTCTTCAACAAGTGGTGTTGGGAAAACTGGGCAGCAACATGTAAAAAAATGAATTTGGACCTGTGTCTAACACCACGCACAAAACTCAGATCAAAATGGATTAAAGATCTCAATATCAGACTTGAATCCATAAAGTACATTGAAGAAACTATAGGAAAAATCCTCCACGACATTGAAGCTAAAGGCATCTTCAAAGGTGAAACATCACTAACAAAGCAACTAGAAGAAAAGATAAACATATGGGACTACATGAAACTAAAAAGCTTCTGCACATCAAAAGAAACAGTGACTAAGATACAAAAGCAGTCCACAGAATGGGAAAGAATATTCACCCAATACCCATCTGATAAGGGGTTAATATCCAGGATATATCAGGCACTGGTAGAACTTTACAAGAAGAAAACAAACAACCCCATCAAAAAATGGGGAGAAGAAATGAACAGAAACTTCAGCAAGGGAAGATATTCGAATGGCCAAAAAACAAATGTGCTTAAATATTTAAACAACAAAAGATTAATAATCATGTTGCAAATGCCTCCAGAGACAATAATTTCTCACTGTCCCAAATCTTAGTGAAGTTATTGAAAGCCCCTTTAGTGCTTAGGTTCTGTCCTTGCTAATTTCTAAAAAATTGCAAAGAGCTACCATGAGCACCTCCACAGAAAATTTGATTTACTATCTTCCCAGACACATTTCTTTTTTTAGAACTGGACACATTCAATGCCAGATTTGATTGAATCTTTCTGTTAGAAGTAGACATTTGTGTGGGTCCCCAGCCAGCTGAGAGGCCCTTGTTCCAGTCTTTGGATGCCCCAGTGACTTCACAGGTGAGACCATAGGTGGGTGCTGTCCTTGCACCCTTGGGAAGCACAGAGACCTCCATTACTCTGTGTCTATGGGCTTCGAGAATTTACCTGTCATTCTCCCAAGTCAAGTATCAGTTTACTGGTTCAGAATGTAAAGTAAATAAAGAACTAGGCATTGTATCATCCTCTAGTGTCTGGTCTTAAGCACTAAGCAAATATAATGAATATTGTCAGACTTTAATAACTCAGAGATTTTTGGAGGATCTTTCCCCAGCCAACTTGAGGGCTTGTGAATAATATCCGCTTATTTGATTCCTTTGGAAACAACCCTTCTCGAGGGCTAGACTGCCTGTTCTTCTCCTTTGGAGCAGATTCTGCACAGCTTAGCTTAAGTAGACTTTCTTCCCCTTCAGTACCCATTCCTAAATCATAATGCTTTGACTGCCTTTCAAACAATGTCTCTGTCACTGGGCTGCAGATGAAGAGTTCTTCCTTCTTCCTTCTTCTCCTGTCTTCCCTTTCCTTCCTTCTAGTCTACTTCCGCATTTCCCTTCTACCAAAGCAGATTTTATTGAAAACTTTCCTTGCCAGGCCCACATCATGCATGACATATGGCAAATCAAAAATAGGGTCTTAAGCTAGTTTTCTGATTTATTGGGGCTATTGCCTAAGACCCCTGTAGCTCAGTTTTGTCATTCCTAAGGGCACAGTTGAGTGATTTGAGTTTGCATGTCTAGCTTCCACTGAACAGAATGATTACAAATGGACTGTGTTTTCAGTCAGTTTTGAGTTGTGTATTTCATCTGTGAGGTTGGCACACACTTGAAAGCCACAAGCTACTGTTTTCTGAAAGTTTCTTTGCACATGAGCAGAAAATGTATGTATTGAATTTGGAAATTATCCAAGAACCCTCATTCAAATTCAGCTAAATGTAGACTACAGCTGTTTTCTCCAGTCAGACCCACATAGTCAAATTTTTTCCTTTCTTCTCTTACAGAGTATCTCCTCTACAGAAGTCTGAGATAGTGGACGTTGTTAAGAAGAGGGTAAAAGCCATCACTCTCGCCATTGGGGATGGTGCCAATGACGTCGGGATGATCCAGACAGCCCATGTGGGTGTGGGAATCAGCGGGAATGAAGGCATGCAGGCGACCAACAACTCGGATTATGCCATTGCACAGGTCAGAGATGTGCTGAGCCAGCTATCCTAGTCTGTTGAATCAGAAATGAACTGGATGTGGAAGGGTTGGTTGGCATGTAACCTTAAGTCTAAGCCAAAGAATTACACCACCCATTTTGAGACTGCTATCTAGATCAAAGCACCAGTCTATTTGGATTTATTTGTAGTCCTGTCTGATGGAGGTCCTATTCTGCAGGTTGGGTTTCTTTTGGGCCATTTGTGAGATGGGTGGGCCTTCTGTAAGCCAAGCAAGGATTTTATCCCTGACAAATAGATCCTAAATAGATCCCCTGAGAATAGAAATGTCTTACCTTCAGCTCCACACATGGCTTGCATGTATTTTCCCTGATGCCAGTTTCTGTCCAAGAGCAACTGTGCTTGACAATTTGATTCTCAGAAGTGCGCACCCTACGTCTCTCTTCTTTCAAAGGCTGGAGCATTGGGATTTAAGGTCAAGGGAAAGTGATGATTTACAGGTAGGTTATAGAGGTGACCACAGTGCTACCTAGGACATGTGCTATGGGATGAATTGCCAAGAGCTTGAACTGGGCTTGGAATGTCACTGCCCCATGGTCAGAAGCAAATGAGCCCTGCAGTTCAGCTAAGTTCAGACCATTTCTCTCTGGATTAAACCTTGCTTTCTGGGGCACCTTGTTCATTTTATAGCAGATAGACTTAAGCCTGAGGATGAAAGGAATGGCTATTTCTAATTGACAGCCCCCAAATGATAGACAATAACCAGCCTCCTGACCTTCAGGGCACACTCTAGATACTTGACTCTTTTGTTAATCCAGACAATAAAGATGCCATGATGCACACTAGTCATTTCCTTCTGTCCCCAGATTGCAGCAAGTTATGACTCAAGGCCTGCTTGCAGGCCAGCTAACTAGAGTCCCCTCCTGCTTCTCCAATATTCACTCTTCTGGGAGGAAAAAAGTGTTAACCTTAGTCATACATACGTATGATATAATGACTTTCCATGCTGAAACCCCAAAGCAGCAGACTGGTTCTCTGCCACGCTGAGGTTCCATCTCCTGGGGTGAGAGACCCTGCATGATATCACTTCCCACAGTCTTCTCCCTTCATGCTTCTGCAAGGGCAGAGAGAAATTTCAAAGTCCTCAAGATTCTTAAAAGTGCAGGAAATCCATCTCATTTTTTGCTGGATTGCTAAAGACAATGGCTCAAGTAGGTAGGAGAAGAAATTTGCAATTTACAGATGAGAAAACTCTGCTCCTTCACATGAGGGGGCCAAGCTCAGGTCTGATGGTTCAGGGCCTCAGAGCTCCAGACCAGCACTTGACTTTTGGGAAATGGCTCCCCACACCTGCTGCTTGGCTCTACCCAAGTCAACTGGCCAAGACCTATGGGATGCATGCTTCCTGTAGCCTGTCAGCAACTGTAGATGTTATACTCCCAACATTATTAAATACTTGAGTTATAGCATCATCGAGCTCATAGGGATCTTTAGAGGTTTCCTAGGAGTTCCAGGCAAATATTTGCCTGTCTTTCTTGAAAATCTCTAGGGATGGACGAGTCCATGGACTGCTTTATTGAAACTGCATACTAATGAGATTCAAACCTGGACACAATCACATCCCTCTTTGCCTCCAGTGAAATGATGAATGCCTTGGGTTGCAGTAAAAGCTTTGTGCTCAGTGTATTTTATACACACAAATTGATTTGCTAATTTTGCATTTATGAGAAAGTGGTCTTTTGGGTTAACTCAGAGCTTTCTCTTTGGGAAACTGGTGAGGCAGCCAGAATGCTGCTTCCACATCTCCCCCCCTACCTAAACCTTTACACTGGGGTCAAGCTCCATTTTGCTGCCTTTTCCATGGGTAGCATGTATGGGGAGTCTATATTGCATGGCCTTCTAACCCTGAGTTCCTATTTGTGGGACAAAGTGGTTCCTGTCCTATCCCTTCTTCATGTGTTTTATGTGATCTCATGAAAAGAACATTTTTATTTAGGACACTTCTTTTTACCTCCTCTTACCTCAAAAACAAATCCTTGTAGCAGTAAACTGGAGGCTTTGGGGATGATTTCAGCAGATGTCCTCTGTGTCTATTGAAGTTTAATTGGGGGGTGTGTTCCAGGTCAAATACAAACTTCCCTTTTTAGTGTAGAGCTAGTTATTGTATGGTTTCCCCCATCTGCCTTTGGAGTTCTTTATGGGGAGTTTTGCTTTTCCATGTGCCCCTACTTGTGCCAGTTTGAGTACAAGGGATGAGTTGAGGGGGCTTATTGTTCATTCTGGAGGAGCTTTGAGGTTATAGTAATTCAATCTTCATTAGTGTTAATAATATTGTACTTTCAGAGTCTGTGATATCATTATTTTAATGTCAAAAGTGACTTGAAGTTAGTATGGGTGAGGAAACACTACTGAATGTTTCTTGAGTCTGTTGATGGTCTTAATTCTCTCTGAAGATCTTTCCCAGGAGAAAGATAGGATTTAAACTTGTGGACAGCCCTGTGGCTTAGAACATGGAATTCGGCCTTAGTTCAAGCCAATCTAAGTCAAACACCTGGGTGCTGAAGGCATATAAGGCTAAAAGAGGAGAGACAAGCAGGGGATGGGAGCTGGAAGGGAGGTCTGAGCACTGTGGTAGGAGAGTATTGCTGTGGTGGTGAGTAGCACATATTTTTTGAAGAGGTATGGAATTGCACCACTTAAAGATGAACAGATAAAGCATTAGCTTGATAAAAATATCTTAATAAATGAAAAATACACAAAACATATCTTAAAAATTTTAGTTTAAGGCAACAAAGGGAAAGTCAGTCCAATACATAGCTAACTGAATGCATGGAAACTATGATTTAAACAGAATTTTCTCTAATAAGCACAGCACTCTAACACAGATGAAAAGCCTTGCCTTTCCTTCCTCCCACTTCATGGTCATACTTTTTGGTTTGGTTTGGTTTTTTTCTCTTTTTAGTAAAACAAAATTGTTTGGTCTTATTTATTGAACAAAATTACTTAAAAAGCATAAGAGGAGATAAACAGAGAAATGCATGTTCAAGATAGAACACAGGCATCTCCAAGGTGGAAAAAATAGCAGGAAGGAAGTGAGGTGCTAGGGTTAGAGCCATAGTACTTGAGTTGGCCCTTTCTTTTTTGCATGTGTCCAACCCAGGCTTGATCCCTGGCATACCAAATGGTTCTTCAAGCCACTCCAGGGTGATCCCTAAGTGCAGATCCAGGAGTAAGTCCTGAACACTGCCAGGTGTGGAGACAGAGAGAGAGAGAGAGAGAGAGAGAGAGAGAGAGAGCAGAGAGAGAGAGACAGAGACAGAAAGACAGAGACAGAAAGACAGAGAGATAGAGGTGTCGAGGGGAGAAGAGCAAGTCTGTTCACATGAAATATTTCTGTGTATCTCTGTGGAAGGGGTTGATATATTTAACTTTTGTTTAGGGGCTACACCCAACTTTGTTCAGGGCTTTGTGCTCCGGGATCACTACTAATGGACTAGAGTGATCATCTGTGGTGCTGGAACCAAACCTAGGTAGGACATGTGAAAGGTGCTTGTTCCATCTCTTATACTATAGCTCCAGCCACAGTACATTTGTTTTTTTGATCACTGTCAGGCTGACAGGCTGACAGTGATAATAGAGTCCTGCATTTTGGGAGTACCCACTCTTTAAAAGGACATTAAGACATGCGTATCCCTACTCCTGTCACCATAGTTCTGTGGCAAAATAAAGGAATCCAAATCCTTCAGTGCCTTCAGCCACTCTCTTTCAATATTTAAGGCCCTGAGGCTCTTAGAGATAATGAAGTTTTATAAGAAGAGCAAAGTCCTGCAGCATGTTTGAGGTTTACTAACAACTTTGTAGATTTATTTCAAGGATCTTATTACTTTTGAATGGGTGCCAGAACTGTGCATGTAGGGAGCAGTGCTTTCCTCTGCTCTTCTTTCCTCTCTGCTCTCCTTCTGACTCTGCTGTGAAACTGTCTTCCAGATATTGGGTTCCTCTGAATAGTACTGCTTTCCTCTTGCAGTTTCCCTACTTGGAGAAGCTCCTGCTGGTTCACGGTGCCTGGAGCTACAATCGTGACTAAGTGCATCCTTTTACTGTTCTACAAGAATGTGGTCCTCTACATTATTGGGGTGAGCATTGCTTCATTTTTGTTTTGAAGAATGACCTTTTCAGGATCGCCTACTTTTCAGAGTAGATATTAAAGGTGATGACAAGACAGGGCTTTGTGAGTGTGAAATTCAAGATCAGGTGCCAGGGTGACATTGAAATACATTTTACACATGTGTCTTAGGAGCTGAGGGTCCTTTCCTGATCTCCCCATGTTCCATAAGAAAAGACCAGGCATTGCGCCTTTCTTCTCTGTGCTGCAGTACCTTCTCCATTGCCCCCCATAGATGGGCAATGGCCCTCTTGACTCAGCTCTGCCTCCTAGCCTTGGCTTCAGTAGAAGAATATCCCCATTACTTACACTCTCTCTCTTCCCAGAGTGGTTTAGAGCCTTGGCAGCAACTGTTTGCCCTTTTTTTCTATGGCACTGAAACATGTTTCTCTTTTCTGGAATGATTGGAGTCTAGATACTCACTGCATTCTCACGAAATCGGCAAGTTCCAGGAGCAATTATTCATTGCTTTGGGGGTGCCTATCACTTACTGGGGTTGAGCCAGTCAAGTCACAGAAAGTATCCAGCGAGCTTGTCTTTGGTGGGCAAATATTTTTTAAAAGATGTTGTGATTCCATGATAAAAAAAAAAAATTGAATTTGCCAGCAGGATCCGAGTAAGGAGGAATAGATCGATAACTCTTGGATAAGGAAAGTCTTCATTTTGAGACTAAGGGGGCTGTAATTGTAAAATGCTCCTGTCTGACTCCCAGAAGACATAAGCCAGGATAGAGGGGGACAAGAAGATACAAGTCATAAACAAGTCAGGCAACCCCAGTGGGTAAATGGACCTTCCACTTGCCCCTCCATGATGTCTTAGGGTGTTGAGATGAGGTCCAGATGTTGAGGAATCATTATCAGTAGGACCCAGACTGAGAGTGAAAAGAGAACTGCACACTGGCGGCATTTTTAGCGGTGTCTGGTTGTCAGACTTGATATCAAGCCTGACTCTCA
>JAJIBD010017035.1:0-21248 GCA_021461705.1 Cryptotis parvus
AGAGAGAGAGAGAGAGAGAGAGAGAGAAGGGCTGGACCAGTTGGCATTCCCACCTACAGTGGATGAGAGCCCCTTTCTCCCTTCATCTGCACCAGCTCTGGTTGTTCTTGCTCTTTAGGATGTATGCCAGTCTCTGTGTTGTGGGATAATATTGTTTTGATTTACATCTCCCTGATGATTAGTGATGAAGAGCATTTTTTCCATATGCCTTTTCACTAAGGAAATTTCTGTTCATTTCTTCTCCCCATATTTTGATAGGGTTTGGTGGTTTTATTGTCTTGTAAAGTTCTACCAGTGTCATATATCTTGGACATTAACCCTATCAGATGGATATTAGGTGAATATTCTTCCCAATCCATGAGCTATCTGTATCTTGGTCACCATTTCTTTTGGGGTACAGAACCTTCTTAGTTTCATATAGTCCCATTTGTTTATCTTTGCTTCCATTTTGTCAGTGGTGGTTCATCTTTGAAGATGCCTTTAGCATCATGGAGGATTTTGCCTATGTTTTCTTCCAGGCACCTTATGGATTCAGATCTGATGTTGAGATCTTTCATCCATTTTGATCTGACTCTTGTGTATGACATTAGATGGAGGTCTGAGTTCATTTTTTTTTCATATGTAGCTGCCCAGTTTTCCCAGCACTACTTGTTGCTTGATTTTGTATTGTTTTGGTCCTTTATCAAAGATTAAATGATCATATATTTGAGGATGTGTGTCAGGATATTCAACTCTATTCGAAAGGTTTACAGATTTGGTTTTTTTTTTTTTGGGTCACCCAGTGATGCTCAGGGGTTACTTCTGCCTCTGCACTCAGTAATTATTCGTGGCAGTGCTTGGGAACCATATGGGATGCCAGAGATCAAACCTGGTCAGCTGCGTGCCAGGCAAATGCCGTACCTGCTGTTACAGGTCTGTTTTTATTCCAATACCATGCTATTTTTAGTTACTACCACTTAGTAGTACAGTTTGAAGCTGTGGAAGGTGATGCTTCCCATCTTCTTTTGATTGTGTGAGTGTCTTTGTTGGTGATCTGAACTGGCTGTGCACCTCCTGTTCTCTGGAGAGTAACATAGTTTAGTACTCCAGTGCTAGGAAGGCCTATTTTTTCCCTCTCTGAAGCTGGAACAGAGAAATAAAATCTGCCTTCTCTGTATGGCTAGCACTTACCATTTTTTATTTTATTTAGAAAATGTGGCTTTTGCTTTAACTTTATCACCCTGTTAATGACTTTGGAATTTGTGGAGTGCACGGCTGCAACAATACTGATACACCAAGTAGCACATCACACCCAATTTGTTCATAACAATGCAGTTAAAAAGGTCACAACCTTAGCAACACCATAATGATATATGTTGTAATAAGCATTATAAAGTAAAATATTTAGTACCTTCTAAGGAAGCAGGCTTGGGGGTGGGTGGGAAACTAGGGACTTTGGTGGCAGCAAGGGCACATTCCACATTCATGTTGGAATATTGAATACCTGATGAAACAACTGTTTGATGGCAACTTTGTAAATCAGTGTTTAAATACAGTTAAAAAAGAAAAGAAAATGTGGTTTTGGCTTTGTGGATTTTTCACATACAACTGCTATCACATATCACTTCATAGTTCTCTCAGTGAATCTTTCTGCCAGGTCAAACGAAGGCTAGAGGAAGTCGGGAATCAACAATTTCATTACGCCTGTGCTGCTGACACCTGGGAATGAAGTGTTCTTGGGCTCGGTTAAAGCTCCAGGTACAGGGCCAGAGCCAGCAGGAAGCTGTGATGCTGTTGCGGGTGGGGAGATACCTAGAACTGCTCAGACGCTCTGCTCTGCACTCAGAGCTCATTCCTGGTGGTGCTTGGGAACTACACGGGATGCCAGGGATCGAACCTGGGTTGGTTACACAAAGGTAAGTGCACCATCCGCTGTCCTATCTTCCCAGCTCAACCTGTCCGTTACGTCTGTGCTGCTGACACCTGGGAATGAAGTGTTCTTGGGCTCGGTTAATGATCACTGTATCACTGTCATTCTGTTCATCATTGATTTGCTCGAGTGGGCACCAGTAACATCTCCATATGTCCTGTCTCATGCTAGTAGAGCCCAAGGGCATCTGCTTGCTCCAGGAACATAAAGAGCCTCAAACCATTCCATCAGGTCATGGGAATGAGGTCTATAATTGTTACTGATATTTTGCATATCAAATACGACACGGGTAGCTTGCTAGGCTCTGCCATGCGGGTGGCATACTCTTGTAGTCACCTCTAAATCCAGCTATAAATTTATATTTAGAAGAAGTATTTGTACTTAGGATCAATGTTCACCGATTTTCAAAGCAAAAACAAGTACCCCAAGCCACAGCAATATTTAAAAGAGTTGGGGACTGTGGAGTTAATACAGCAGACAAGGCACTTGCCTTGCATATAGCACTTTTTGTGCGTATGGTCAACCAGGGTTCAATCCCCAGCATCCCATATGATCCCCTGAGCACTACCACGAGTGAAGACTAAGTGCATAACCAGGAGTAACCAAGCATTGTAAGGTGTGAACCAAAAACCAAGCAGAAAAAGATTTTGTTTTATCCATGAAAATGATTCCATACCTTATCTAAAATCAATAATAGGAGGTTCTATAGTTGGAATGTTAATTCTACTGATCTACTTATCTTTATATAGGAACAGCTTGGTTGGGATTCCTGTTTTACTGAGGCACTGATAAAATTGTACTTATTTACTGACAGTGTGATTTTTTTTTTTTTTTTTTTTTTTTGCTTTTGGTCACACCGGCAACACTCAGGGGTTAATCCTGGCTCTGCACTCAGGAATTACTCCTGGTGGTGCTTGGGGGACCATATGCCATATGGGATGCCAGGGATCGAACCCGGGCCGGCACAGGCCAGCCGCGTGCAAGGCAAAGCGCCCTACCCGCTGGGCTATCGCTCCGACCCCTAACAGTGTGATTTTTAAGACTTCAAGTATACGCTCACTGCAGCACTATTCACAATAGCCAAAATCTGGAAGGCACATCAGCCTGCTGTGACCAGTCTGATCTCAGAACTCACGCGGTGCAGTGCTCAGGGGCAGACCCAGCCTAGAGGAAAGAGCAGGGTTAGTTCCTTTATAGTATGCAGACAGGCCTCTGATGCCGACCTGAAATCAGTCGGGACTTCCCTCCTTTCCAAAGCCCCTAACACAGCCGATCGTGGCATCTTCTTGAGAAGTGGCAAAGATCACATCTATCCTGCTCTTGCCCGATTTCACCTCATTCGTATCCACAAAGGAGCACCCCTGAATTTCAAGTGAAAACCATGTTTAATTATGTGGTTTACATTGTTCTCATGAATGAAACCAAGTCTGAGGCTGGGCAGCCATGAGCCTCCTGGTGCCAGGGCCGCAGTGCTCAGCCCCGCCTAAAGCAGGCGCAGGACCCAGTATCGAGTATATATAGGGTGGGGAAAGTCAGCAGCGCCTAAGGGCAGGCGCACATGCAGTTCACCCCTAGTTGGGTGCAGCCCCAAATGAAGCCAGTTTATCGGAGGCTTCCAACCGCGACCGGTGGACAGTGGAGAGCAGCTGCCGCTGAGTGGAATAAAAACGCAGGTGGACGTGCTGCTCCGAAGCAGGCTCTGCTGGCACCTCCGTCACGCGAGGCTCTCCGAGGTTGGGGTGAGGAGTCCCACAGCCCAGCGGGTGTCTCCCTGCCCTGCGGGGTGGGGGAGACGCGGGAGCAGCAGGCAGGCAGGCCGGGGGCGCGGGTGGGACCCCGGGAGCAGTGGGCTTAGCCGGGAGGGGACCCAGGAGCAGCAGGCGGGCGCTAGGGGAGGGACCCGCTCACGGCCCGGCTGGCTTGTCGCTGGGCCGCAGCGGTGGCCTGGCTCCCGGCTTGTCGATGCTGACGTCGGGGCTGGCGGGCGCCTTCTCGGGCTCCGGGACGCAGGTGCAACCCACGGCCAGGGAGACGTAGTCCTCGCGGTAGACGGCGCGGCCCCCGGCGCAGGCAGGCGTGCGGCGCAGCACCACGGCCGGAGCGTAGACCGGGGCGCTGCGGAAGCGAGTGTCCTCGGTGCCCGCCGGCCCGGTGAGGCAGCCCCGGCATAGGCAGTAGGCTTCCGGCAGGAGCCGGGGAAAGCGCGCCGCGTCATACGACACCCTGCGGGGGAAGGGCACGTGGTTGGACGCGGAGGTGGGTGGTAGGGAATACTGGACCCCGGACCTGCCATTCCAGCCCCTGACGTTCACAAGCCACGTTTCTGCTTCTGCGGATGGAGAGGACGGTCCCCAACTCTTTGAGTCTGCCCCAGGGTGTACAGGAAAAGACCTTGCACGCTGCCTACGCACTCGCACTCGGGAGGGACCACATACCCACTGCACATGGACACGCCCTGGGCCCAGGATACCCCCCACACCGAGCTCTCCAGACACCTGGCTTCGCAGTCTAGAAAAGGGCAAAAGGCGGTGACATGTGCGCCACGGACGTGGTCCCATACTGGTCCCAAGGATGTGCCACCACGTCATCGAGAACAAAAGGCCAGTTGACCCCTTGCCACTGGCCACCTGCTCACTGCCATCTGCAAAGGCAGCTGCAGCGGTCCTACCCCGAAGCCACGAGCAGATGAGGCTCCACCCAGCCCGCAGGTGCAGGTCCTCTAGGGCAGGGGCGCCGCAGGTGCCTCCAGCCCCCAAGAGGGCAGGGCCGCCCAGGCCTGAGAAGCAAAATGCTCTTCAGACTTGATCATCTTTCTCCTCCTCCAGGTCCCCCCTGGTTTTGGTGCTCCGCCCAGAACTGGCGCGCTGACACCTACAAAGCAGCCCAGACCCGAGGAGGAGCGTGGGCCAGATGGCTAGGGAGAGTACCACGCACCGCGTGGGGATCCACTCCTGCAACATGCACCCGCACAGCCCGTGGGGTCAGTTCTGTCTCCTCATGCGGACTCAGGACCCCGATCGCCTGTGGAAAGGCGTGTGGTCCCCAGGAATGTCCCTGGGCGCTCTGCCTGCAGCACAGACATGAGGTGGGCCCGCACGGCTGGTCGGTAAAGTGCCCAGAGAGTCTTGAAGCCAATGTGTCCAGTCTCCACCCACCGAGGGAGACTGGCCACCCGCACCAGCCTTCTTCACTTATGGGGTGCATCCCGTACTGGGGGTGCTTGGACAAGAATAAGCGTCACCGTTTGGGATTGAGTCAGCCCCGGGACCGAGTAGGCATGTGGTCCCTGGCATCAAACAGGAGTGAACTAGAGAGTACAGGAGGCGTGTAAGGTGCTTGGAGCTGAGGCCCCTTTCTGGGCCCCAAGAGAGGGCAGCGGTCAGGACACACCCATCATGTGTCTGACCTGGCTTTAGTCCCTGGAACCATATAGTCCTAGAGTACCACCTAGGTGACCCCCCATATCCACAGGACCATGATCTCAGGCCCCTGGACCTCCTAAGCATCGACTGGGAGGATCCTCTCAGAAAAGACACCCCCAGGCGTGGCTGGGCAGTCCAGTGCATAGTGCGTGGGTCTCGCTTTCAGTGACTAGATGGTCTGCGAGGACACCTCAGGGCCTCTCTGACACATCTCTTCAGCTTTTTTTCTCTCTCCTTCCATCCTGACTTAGGTTCAGCTGCAACTTGCACTGACGCTCCTCCTTGAAGATCTAACATTCACTGGGGCACTCAGAATTGATGACAGTCAAGCACAGTGGAGGAAGTTCTGATGGAGATCAGCTGAAAGTGTTGAGCAACAACCAGAAAGAGCAAATTCAACCTGAGAAAAAAATGAGGGAAAATACCAAGTAAAACTGCTAAACTGTCAACTAGTGTGAAAAGAATTCAGAAGGAACTTGCAGAAATTACCTTGGACCCATCTCCCAACGGCAGTGCTGGGCTGACAGGAGACAACATTGATGAATGGAGACTGTACTGGGACCCCAGGATCTGTCTATGTAAGGAGGGATTTTCTTTCTCGACATTGCTTTTTCACCAGAGTATCCATTTACACTTCCTAAGGTTACGTTTCGAATAATCTATCACTGCAATATTAATAGCCAAGCCTGGACATCCTCAAGGACAACTGCAGACCAGCTCTATCACTTCTAAAGTTCTTCCCCATCTGCTCACTTCTTACAGATTACAATCCTGCTGACCCTCTGGCAGGCAGCATTGCCAGCCAGTCCATGACCAACAGAGAGGAGCACAAGCAGATGGCCAGCCAGTGGACCAATATGCCACACAGGGGCCTGCTGCTGCCCCTCGGACCTGTGCAGGCACATAACCAAGTGCATCAACAGCCTGCCCACCCCCTGGACCTTGGCTATTTTCTTTATTTTACTAAACTTGAACTACTTTGTGATGGTAAGTCATCCATCTCCCTACTTTCCTCTTTCTCCCTTCTAACTCCCCCATCCTGTTTTATGTCTTTTTGATTTCTGTTCATTTGAAAGACTATTGTTGTTGTTGTTTTCCTGATGCAAGAAGAATGGGAATTTTTGTTTCCAGTGCAAAACTGTTGGATCTGGGGCAGGAACTATAGTACAGCTAGTAGGGTGTTTGCCTTGCACACAGCCAACCTGGATCTGATCTCCAGCATCCCATATGGTCCCCCAGAGCACCACCAAGAGTAATTCCTGTGTGCAGAGCCAAGAGTAACCCCTGAGCATTGCCAGGTGTAACCCCTCCCCCAAAAAAGAAAAAAAAAGGTTTAGTCTGTAATAGCAAGAGTTCTTTACAAAGCCTTGTATTACTGTGTGATTTTTTTTTTTGGCCTTTGTTTCTTCTTTTCTTTTCTTTTTTTTTCTTTTTCTTTTTTTTTTTTTTTTTTTTTGGGTCACACCGGCAATACTCAGGTGTTTCTCCGGCTCTGCACTCAGGAATTACTCCTGGCGGTGCTCGGGGGACCATATGGGATGCCGAGGATCGAACCCAGGCTGGCATGGGCGGGCCACGTGCAAGGCAAACACCCTACCCGCTGGACTATTGCTCCGGCACCTGTTTCATTTTATTTTTCCTTTTATATGATCTTTGGGAAAATACAAGTTCTGAAGTACTCATGGTTACTTAAATGTAGTGCTCAGGATTAAGTTTTTGTTATTGGTGGGTGTATGCTACTGGGAACAAGATTTTGTACAAAGTTTCTATCAGAAGCACTATGAATTACTGAGACTCATAATCACTAGTCTTCTGTTCCCTGTACAGAAGGCTGTTGGGCTGAACAAAATAATATGTATTTTGATTTAAAGTACTTGTTCTTAGGACCTGTCACTTTTGACTGTGGATCAGTTGATGTACACTTGTCTTATAAAAGCACTCTATGAATCACTGTGGCTGATTAAAAAAGAAAAGATCCTCCCACCCCAAATTCACAACGACTGGGGTTTTCTTTCTCAACATGAAGGAATCAGATGCAGGTGCATGCCAGGATGACTTGTTTGCTGACAGGCAGATCTGGGAGCCTCGAGACGCTTCAGAAGCTCTTGTAACTAGAAACAACCTCACAGCAACCCTGCCTCATTAGCCCTGGGTCACTCTGCAGTCACTGCTGTGAATGTCATTGCGGTGGAGGAGGCGCTAACAGACGCAGACACAAGCCTCTCAGTGGAGGCTCCTGGAATAGTGATGTGCTATGTGGGGGAGCAGCCACCGCACCTGTCAACCTGATACTACAGAAATGGAAGCAGAGACAGTTCTGGAGGACATCGGCTGGGAAGGGGAATAGTAGAACAGTCTGGAAGGAGCAGGAAAGACAGGGTACACATGGCACTGAGCCTGTTGCCCTATATCCTGGAACTCTGGGACTGTGTTCAACAGCTGGGAGTGCTGTTGGGAAACCACCACTGTTGGTGGGGTTGTGGCGGGGACTGTTGTTGGGAATGTCATCTGGGTCAGCCCCACTGGAAAACAGTATGGAGATTTCTTGTAAGAACAGAACTTCCATATGGCCCAGAGATACTGCTACTTGGAATCTACCCACTACATACCAACACATCCATCAAAAGGACATATGTATATCCACGTTCACTGCAAAGTTTAGAACAGCAAAGATATGCTAATAACCCAACTGCAGACTAATGGATTATGAAGTTGTGGCATCAGTACGCAATGGAATACTGTGCAGCTATACGATGAAACCCTACAATTTGCCACTACATGGCTGGATGCTGAGTGAAGTCAGAGAGAGACAGTCATCTTTCATCGGTGGGATTTAAAGACACGTAGTAAGGGAGCAACAAATGCCAAAGGCAGCAAACTAGATTGAGTTTACCGGGGTGCAGGGTTTGGGGCGGACAGTCTCTGGGACACTGGTGAAGGACACTGTGGTTGCAGGATGGTAATGGAACAATGTATGCATGAAGCTGTAGCAGTATTGTTGAGTATGGCAGCTCAGCACTCATGGGGGAAATATAACTAAAATATGATTCAAGAAAGAAAAGCTAGCCGCTATGATGGAACTCCAAGTGAGGGCTCTCTCCTGAGGAGGACATCAGAGTCCTTGGCCTTCACATTGCTCAACAGAATCCCGGCCCAGACACACTGGACACAAATCAGTGATTTCCCAAGGGAGCCCAGCCATGTACGCAGCTTGGCCCAGGTGAATTACAGCTGGCCTGGGTGATCCCAGGCTTGGGCTGATGTTGGTAATGTGAAGTGAGCATAGGGAGGAATGCAGGTGACGGCAGGTGGGCCTGTCCTGGGCCCTGAACTTGGTTGGAAACAATCCCAGCAGTTTTGGAGGAACAGTGGAACTTTCTGGGCACATATGTGCAGGAACACACAGTGGCTTGCCCTTTGCTAGCAAAACTAACAGGACTTTATGCCCAGCGTGGCAGCAGAGTCATGGGGGAGTGTCTTCTGTGAAAGCAATGATAAGCCACTCGTGACGGTGTCATGGAGCCAGGAACTGGTGGCACCAGCAAGCTCAGTCCACTACCTCAGCCTGGGCACGTTCTGCCACGGAACCCAGAACCTTAAGGTGTTGTCTGACTCGGTGACTGTCAGTGGACTCTGGGCAAACCACGACCTGCAGGATGCATTTGATGACCACAACACGCATTCCCAGAGGATGAGGCTACTCATCATCAGCATCCTCTGCCCAGATGACAGTTGTCAGCCATCCTGGTGCTGCCCTGCTGGTGAGTCCCCAAATCAACCTCAGTGCAGGGCTAACCTTCATCCCAGCCTATCCCTCTCCCACCTCACAGGTTCGTGTGTTTCTTACAGAGGACTCCCAGACAGTGCACCCAGGTTCTGGGTACTACCCTCAGCAATGCTCAGCTGATCGGGGGCAGCCCAGTGCTCAGCCCGGACATGGTGCTGCTCAGCCCCTGAAGCATTCAGGACCATGCTATGGTGAACTTCCAGGGCCTCCAGGCTGTACCCTATGCTCAGGGAGGCCAAGCAGTGTTTGGGAGAAAACCTAGGCCCTCGAACTGCTCATAATCTGCATAACAAGAAGAGTCTGGACAATTTTCAAGAGTCAGGCAAGGACTTACTCGAGCAGCAATCATACTGTGGAAAGCCAACAGGTGATATCTGCAGCCTTCTGGAAAGCTGTGGGCAACCAAACTCCCCTTGCCAAGAGCTGAGATTTCTCTAAAATATGTCTGTGTGTGTGTGGGGGGGGAATGAACACAAGAAAACAGCCAAAATCTCTCAACTGGGGCATTTCCACCTGCCTAAGAACCATGGGATGTAGGGGCGCCTTTATAAATAAAGATTCCTATGCTCTGGGCCGGAGTGATAGTCCAGCGGGGAGGGCCTTGCACGCGCCCACCCGGATTCGATCCCTGTCATCTCCTATGGTCCCACAAGAAGTAATTCCTGAGTGCAGAGCCAGGAGTAATCCCTGAATATTGCTGGGTGTGACCCAAAAAGCAAAAAAAAAAAAAAAAAAAAAAAAAAGAAAAAAAGACTCCCACGCTCTACACCTGGGGCTCCTCATGGACTGGGGATCAGACAGGCCCACGAGACAGGCCCTTCCTGTGTGTGGGGAAGCTATGGCCAGTAGGCCACTCCACAGCCAGGTGGGCCTAAGGATGCCAGAGAGCTATGGGTTTGCTGCCAAGAAGCCTGGAAAAACATGGTTTTGGGGCCTTGCGGAAAACAGCTATTTCTTTGCAACTAGCAGAGGGCAGCAGGGAGTGTAGGGTTCAGACCTAACACAGCCTCGGGGGGGCCTCGCCCGGCCCAGGCTTGCTGGGGCCAGCGATGACCCCTGTAGGCCTATGACTGACTCTGGCACTGTCTGATTTTGGCTGCAAAGTTAGCCCCAGTGGAGTTGGCGACAAAACTAGTCCAGCTCAGGGCCAGTGGGGGGGCGTAAAGGCCTCAGCCTAGCCATTCCCTCCCTTTCCTCTTGTGGAAACTGAGGCAAACAGGTGAGCTGCTGGACAGCTCTGAGTGTGCTGTGGTTCCTGAGCACTACCCAGCTTGGGGGATTTAAGGCCACTCCCAGGACTCCAAAGAGTTCATGAAAAGCCTGTTCCTCTGGGAAAACCCAGATGAGAGGAGGGAGACCAGCAGCTCAGAAAAGGATATGGCAGAAAAGAATTCAGACAAACTTTAGGGAAACAAGACTCAGCAGTGAGGAACTACAAGAGATAAGCAGGGGCAGTGAGGGAGGAGGGCGGCAGCAGAGGGAGGAGGGCGGCAGCGAGGAGGGTGGCGGCAGCGAGGAGGAGGGCGCGAGGAGGGCGGCAGCGAGGAGGAGGGCGGCAGCGAGGAGGAGGGCGGCAGCGAGGAGGAGGGCGCGCGGGAGGAGGAGGAGGGCAGGGAGAGCAGCTCTTCAGAGGAAACACCAGTGCTTGCCTCAAAGTTCTGCATTTCTGCACAGGGTAACTGGGGAATGTGGGGTCCCACCTTCTCTAGGCAGCAACTGCTGCCACACCACACTGTGGATATAAGGACAGATTTGTTGCAGGAACCGCACCCTAGACTCTGAACACCTGAAGTCTTCTCAGGAGATCTTCTCTCTTCTCCATCAGTCTCAGAAGTGTCCCGTCATTTCCAGCTGACATTTCATCCCTGGGGCAGGCCACTCCAGAAGGGGCCTTCTTCCCCCACCTGTCTGCTCGTTCTGGAGAGCTGGTGAGGGAGATGCGCCATGAGGACACACAGCAGCACCCACAGCTGCAAGGAGCCCCTGAGTACAAAAGCCAGGGTGGTAAGTCACCCTGTGTGCTTCCGGACCCAAGGCACTGACTCCTGGTGATGCTGTCATACATAGGCTCTTACCCACTTTCAGAAATGCCCCCAAATGCTCTGTGTACTGTAGCCAAGCAAAAGGTCTAGTAGCCACAGAACTGTGTGAGACCAGGTTTTCTTGGGGTTGGAATGATATTATGTTGCCCTGAATGCAGCCGACTTATGTTCGATCCCCAGCATCCCATTCGGTCCCCTGAATGTCTGTGTATCGGTATGTCTGTGTGTCTATGTGTCTGTATGTGACTGTATGTTTGTGTCTGCATGTCTGTGTGTATCTGAACACCTGTCTGCATGTCTGAGTGTGTGTGTGTACGTAGTATATCTGTACATGTATGTACTGAGTGTTTGTGTGTGTATGTCTCTACATACATGTTTGTGTGTTTTTTTGTCTGTTATCTGTATGTCTATGTGTATGTGCGTGTTATATGTGTGTATGCCTATATGCACATGTTTGAGTGTATGTTTGTGTGTATCTGCATGTCTGTATGTCATTGTATGTTTTTGTGTGCCTGCATGTCTATGTGTATATCTGGATGTCTGTGTGCGTATCTGTAGGTCAGTGTCTCTGTGTGCGTCTGTGTGCCTGCATGTCTGCATATGTCTGCATATCTGTATATATCTGTACATGTGCATCTGTATGTATGTGTCTACATGTCTCTGCATTTCGTGTCTGTGTTTGCGTGCACATTTTAGTTATTGTGATTTCCTCTTTCCTGGTGTGCCTCCCTACTCCCCCTCCCGCCACAATTTCAGTCCCTTCCATCTGCACCCCAAAAAACAGAAGATAGTAAGAGGGACTGTTTGGGGTTCTGAGCCCCTGGAGCAGTCAGGAACAGAAACCAAAACAATCACTGAATGTAACAGAGATCAGCAATCAAGCAGTCTAAAGCATAGTGACAAAGTGGTAGAGAAAGGGCTGACGAAAGGAGAAAGGGACCAGAAGCGTCTCCCCACCTATCCTCCAGTGAAAAGGAGCTGAAGGAACCCCAAATTAGGAGGTGCAGGTCCTGAAGAAGGAAGGCAATGGTGGAGCTGGAGGGAGAGCTCAAGGAAGGGGGCATTTCTTTAGAAGTGCTCCCCCCCATCGGGGCAGCAGCTTCACAGCCCATAGGCACTCTCATCACTGTGGGCGGTCTGTAGAAGGAGTCTGCACGGCGCTCCTGTAGAGCTGACCCCTGGCCATCCTGCTGGATGGAATGACGCTGACAAAGAAAAACATCCTCAGCTCGGAGGGGAATTCACTTCCAGATCAAAAAGTAAACTGACCAACTGTGAATCAGAAGGCAGGTATTTCTTTTTTGTCCGTATCTCCTATCCAAGCTTTGGGGGCTTTTTCTACTATCACCAGGACCCTGTCAGGATATTTCTTTCAGATCTTCTCACCCTCAGAGAGGCACTTCTCCAACAGATGCCCCTCTTTACACACGAACTTCATGGGGCGGGGAGATTGGCAGCGGCGACTGCTGTGTGTTTTTTTTTTTTTTTGCTTTTTTGGGTCACACCCAGCGATGCTCAGGGGGTTACTCCTGGCTCTGCACTCAGGAATTACTCCTGGCAGTGCTTGGGGGACCATATGGGATGCCGGGATCGAACCCGGGCCAGCACAGGCCAGCCGGCAAGGCAAATGCCCTACCCGCTGGGCTATCGCTCCGCCCCCCTGCTGCTGTGTGTTTTAAAGACAAATAAATACAGCTACGGTGGGATCACTCTAACATTATACTCCTAATCCCTGTCTCTGATGAAGGGTATATTTCGCTTACGAAAATAAATCAGCAGGAGACAGTACATACGTAGGCCAAGCACTTGCTCTGTTAAGGCCAATCCCAGTTAGCAGCACGCCTGCGCCATGCCAGGCGATCCTGACCAGAGCCCAGAGTAAGCCCCTGTACACCCCTCGGGTGGCTCCCAGTAAAAACCAAATACCAAACAGAACAGAGGGCCTCTGATGGAGTTGAGGGGCTGCTGCCAGGCCTGGGACCAGGCTGAAGAGAGGAGCTTGCGATCGCCGGGCATGTCTGCAGAAGACTCGGGCTCTTCCCATGTGGACCCACCAACCTGCCGACCCATGATCCCTGAGTGCGGCAGTGAAGCCAAAGTCCTTATTCCCACCTTCCTGGGCAAACCCAGGAAGACTCAGCCTTCCTGCTAGGCTCCCACGGGGAAATGCCAGTGTCACTGGACCTTCCTCTCTGGCCACACCGTGCTGCTCGGGGAGAGACCCAGCTGTGGTGACCCTGCTCCTCCTCAGCCAGAGGTCTGCCCTGTTTCTGCCCTGACACCGACCCACAGGGGTCATCCTCTCCCTTTACTGCAGTATCCTAATCCCCGCCCTGGGATTTGCAACCCTCAAGCTATTTACTGCAAAATCCACTTAGGCGGAGTCTCTCACATGGTCTGGAGGAAGTGTTGGAAAAGAGACAGAACCTGAAAATAGTGATGCTGTTCTTGGCGGAGAAAGGTTCCCTTCAGAAAACCGCCCTGCGTGAGAAATGTACACCATTAAAAGCGGAATGCTGGCAGCAACTCCCAGACAAAGAGTGGCGTGTCTCTTAACCCTTGATAAACCCGAATTCTCTCATAACATATTTCTGAGTCTGTCATGAGGCTTAAAAAAATATCTTACTGGGCAGTCATCTTGATTTTATTTTTGACACTGCTGTGCTTAAAGCCAAAGGGAAGCAAACATGAGGTCGCAGAGTAAACGAGAAAATATATTTTTATTCTGGAGTTAGATATTGCTTTTCTTGTTCTTTTGCCCTTTTTTGGCTTCTGGGTGATGCTCAGGGTTTATTCTTGGCTCTGTACTCAGGAATCAATTCTGGTAGGGCAGGGGGACCATATGGGGTGCCAGGGATCAAACCTGGGTCAGTCGCATACACGGCAAATGCTCTCCCTACTCTGCCATGGCTCTGGCCTGCATCTTTTCTAGCCGCACTCACCGTGGGTCACAAACATAGAGGATGCGATTAGGCCTTGTCCTGCCACTGCTGGCTGCTGCCAGACCAACTCCTTCACCCCCCAGGATAGCGTCTGTGGCGCAGCCCTTGTGGGGTCACTGGACTCTGCAAGAAGGGGCTCTGCTGGGTACCCCCCTCACCTTCTTGCTGCCTTTTAGACAACTAAGTGCGGCTGATACTCTCAGAAACTTTATTACAATATCTTCCTTTGCCTCATGGCTAAAGGTTCTCTTTTTGTTGTCAATTTAAAAAAATTGATTTTTTAAAAATTAGATCTTATACAATGCAGACAATTTGGAAGATACAAAGAAGGGGAAAGCCAGCCTCCTTCCTTCCTGCCTCCAGCCTCACAGTCCCTTTTGCCTTGATAACCAGGTTCCCAAGATGCCCGAGAGCACACACACTCTGACAGCGCTTCTGTCTGTCCCAGACACCTCAGGCACCAGCTTATGTCTGGCCTCCTCATCCCCTTTGTTTCTGTTCACCTTGGCACACCAAGAGGTGCCCCATTCCTCATTAGAGCATTTCTGTAGCATTTTTAATCAAGCTTGTTTATTTATTTTTGCTTTTTTGGGTCACACCTGGCAATGCGTAGGGGTTACTCCTGGCGGTGCTTGAAGGACCATATGGGATGTCGGAACTCGAACTTGGGTCAGCCACATGCAAGGCAAATGTACTATCCCTCTGGCCCTCAAACTTGTTTCTTACTGGCTGTTCTGCCTTCTAATCTCTTACTATTCCTTTGAGTACTCGGTATACATCTACCATTTGACAAGTGAAAAGTGAGGGTGCAGGAGAAATACCAGTATGGGGGACTGTTGGGTCAAAGTGCGTGTGAAATCAATTCTGACAGTACCCAACTGTCCCCAACACATAAATGCCGTGAGTTCTTATCCCTTAGACTGGGAGGCGCTTTGCCCTCCTGTTCTTGCTAGCACAGCTGAAGGGCACAAGACGCACGTCTTTTTTTTATTTGAGTCATACTCAGTGATGCTCAGAGCTTACTTCTGGCTCTGCACTCAGAAATCACTCTGGCAGTGCCCAGGGGACCATATAGGACACCAGGGATTGAATGCCTTGCGCCAGCCACACGCAAGGCAAGTGCCCTGCCAATATGCTATTCTCCAGACCCTCAAACGCTTCACTTTTTAAGCCTGAGGTGGAACATCTCCGTGTGCCAAGAATGATCTTTCCTGGTCTCTGAACTGAGTCTTTGGTGACAGGGGCTGTGACCTTTGTTCCACTCTGCTCTTCTATTTTTCTGATTTTATTTATTCTAATTTTTTACATATATTGAACTTTCAGGAAAGGGCTGTGGTTTGTAATATGGACAACAGTTTTATGCCTACACTGTTCCACTCCACACCCCTTATCAGTGTCAGCGTCTCTCCACCAATCCTCAAGGTCCTTTCCCTTCACCCCATCCATGTGGCAGACTCAGTATTAGAGGCTGAGTCTCAGGGTCTGTGACTATTAGATACTTGTTTTTCACTTAATATCAGCCATACTTTTTTTTTTCTTTTGGGTTACACCTGGCAATGCTCAGGGGTTACTCCTGGCTCTGCTCAGGAATTACTCCTGGCAGTGCTCAGGGGACCATATGGGATGCCGAGGATCAAACCTGGGTGGTCAGCCATGTGCCAGGCAAGCACCCTCCCCCACTGAACTATCATTCCGCCCCCTCAGCCATACTTTTAATTAAAGTTAGTTGGACTATTTACTTATCCCTTTAACCCCAAGTTTTTTACATTCCCCTGGAAAGCGCCCTGACTGTGCCTGTCCCTCCAACACGGCTGCTGTCTGTGCCAGCTTCTACCTAGTTTCCAGGAGCTAGTGGGAGGCCAGGAGTGCACAGAAATGGCCAACAGGAGAGGGGCAGCACTGGCAGCCAGTCATCTGGGTTTAAGCCCACTGTCCTTCCCTGTTGGATGCTCCTGCTTCACCCCTCACTGGAGAAGCCCCTTGGCGGTTCAGTACATGAAGAGGGGCAGGAAAGACATCACAAGCCACCTGTTGCTGCTTTAGCTCCTGCTGATACAGGGAGCCCTGGCCCAGTGGGCAGCCCGGCCAGATCACTCGCCAAGGTGCTGTGCCCAGCCATTCCTTGTGCTCAGCTATTTCTTGCTGCCCAGCAAAGGCAGCAAGGCAATATGATGCTCGGGACTTACCTGGTGCGGAAGCCTTGTGCTTGTCCCCAACACATCATTGTTGCCTGACACTTCCCACCGGCGTTCTGGTGCACTGCCACGCCAGTCATTTCCACCTTGACATCACTCAGAATGTAAACCTCACCCATCTCATTGCATAAGAAAGGAAAGAAAGAAAGAAAGAAAGAGAGAGAAAGAAAGAAAAGAAAGAAAAGAAAGAGAAAAGAAAGAAAGAAAGAAAGAAAGAAAGAAAGAAAGAAAGAAAGAAAGAAAGAAAGAAAGAAAGAAAGAAAGAAAGAAAGAAAGAAGTTTCTCCTCCCTGTTTTCCTATTTTGTTGAAATGTCACCAGCACTCCTGGTCAGCAGTGTGGGAGAGTGGGGGGCAGCCCAGAGCAACAGGTCCTGAAGGCCTGCTGCAGGCCATCCCAGGCACTTGCAGTGCAAAGGGTCCTCTGCAGATTCTGGGGATCCACTGCCGTGGAAATGAAGTTCATGCAAAATGCAGAAGGTGCAGGGTTAAGCCGCTGTCTTGAGATTCCAGAAGTTTCTTCCAAATGATTTTGCATGTCCAAGGATCACAGGAGGTCAGAGAAATACGAATGACATCACGCTCCCCAAGTTTGGCTGTGGGCATGGTGGAAGAAAAGTAAGAACAGGAAGCAGAAGAATGGTCTGAGCTGAGTCGGGGGTGGGGGGCACCAGAGGATGGAGGGGAAGAGAAGGAGCCCCCACTTCCACTTGAACCCTAGGGCTGGGCACAGGAGAACGTAGTTCTTTACAGGCAAGAGGCTGGAGCGATAGCACAGCAGGTATGGCGTTGGCCTTGCAAGCAGCTGACCCGGCATCCTGGATGGTCCCCCCCAGTACCATCAGGAGTAATTCCTGAGCGAAGAGCCAGGAGAAACCCCTAAGCATTGCCGGGTGTGACCAATGAAACAACACGGGAAAATAAAATAGAAATCCCACGCACGGCAGAGCCTGGCAAACTGCCCGTGTCGTATTTGACATGCCAAATACCAGTAACAATTATAGATCTCATTCCCATGACTTGATGGAATGGTTTGAGGCTCTTTATGTTCCTTTTGAGCAGGCAGATGCCCTTGGGCTATCTCGCATGTGACAGGACGTATCGAGGTGTTACTGGTGCCCGCTTGAGTTAGACAGTGATACAGGCCAAGAGGAGAGGGAGGAAGGCCAGTAACCGGCAGAGAAGCCCAAACTGGCTGAGTCCAAATTATTCATCACGCAAAATCACAGGTCAGTAATGATTGCAGCTTAGATCCTATGTTGCTCCTCTCACTCCCATCATCCACTTAATGTAATCACGTTTACTTTGGGTAATTTATCATTCAAACTGGCCTAACTCCACCTCTCCCACCACCATCTTCCAGTTCACTGTGTGCAGTGAAATATTCATCCAGCAGCCCTGCATCACTTAGCGCTGGGCAGGGCTGCCTTCAAATACCTGTTTTGGGGACCACACCTAGTTCTGTGTTCTGAGCTACTTCTGGCTCTGCACTCTGGGATGGCTCCCTGCTTAGCTCAAGGGACCACACGTGGTGCTGGGGATCCAACCCGGGGATCTGAACCCCATCTTCTGGGGCCTGCAATTCGTCACCCCCAAAACGGGGTCGTTTCTGGACTCCCCCTTGTCCTAGCCACGGCACCCAAAGTCTTTCCCTGGGTTGGAGCCGGGCTGGCACCGCCTCGGTGTACGGTGGGTGGGCGACACCCAGCCGCCAGGGGAACCCGCGCGTCCCCGAACGCCCCCTGTTTTTCGGAGCCGTCTCCGCCCGTCCCTGCTCCAAAGCGCATTTCGGGGCCGTGCCCCGAGCTCACCGCGGCTGCCCGCCCGGCTCCTTCGAAGGGACGCCAGCGGCAGCGTAGGCCCGCCCGACCCACCGCCCCCGACCCGCACAGCAACCGACGCCCTCGGGAGAGCTCGGGGCGCCCGTCGCCCGCGCGCGCGCTCACCTGTAGGCCCAGGGGGACACGCTGCGCAGGTGGGTGGGCGGCCGGAAGCGGCGGTCGGCGGGTCTGCCCCCCTGTCGGGCAGCTCTCGAGGCGCGCCTGCTCGCGCGGGGGCCAGCTGCAGCGTGTGCTGGAAGGCGCCGAGCACGCCCGCCGCCAGCCGCCCGTACAGCTGCTCCAGGAGCTCCTCGGGCCGGTCCGCGCAGCCCCGCCGGCCCGGCCTAGGGCGCCCGCGCGCGCGGCGGCAGCGCCAGCAGGACGCCGACCGCCAGCAGCCAGATCTGCGGGACAGGCCGCGCTGAGCGCCGGCGGGGAGCCCGCGAGCCCCACCGCCGCCCCCGCCGCCAACCCACAGCCACCCGTGCGCCCCGCAGCTGCCCCCCATGGGCGCCGACCAGACCAGCCGCGCGCGCGCCTTCCCCCGGCCGCCCGCCGCCCGCGGGGGCCCCGGCGCGCCCGCTCCGCGCCGGCCCGCGCGCGCCCCCGGCCGCCGCCTCCGCCGCCCCCGGGGCGGGGGGCGCGCGGGGGCGGCTGCGGGTGCGCGTGTGCCTGTGCCTCGCCCGGCTGCTGCGCTGCGGGCTGCGAGTGTCTCTGACGGCGCCGCTCACCTCCCGCGCGCGCCATCCCCCGCATCCCCCGCGGCGGCAGCTCGCCCCGAGCCCCCGAGCTCGCCCCCGGGCCGCGCGCCCCCGCCCACCCCTGCCTCCGCCTCCGCCTCCCGCCTCGTCACGGCGCCTCCCCGGGCCGCGCCCGCCCCCGCCCCAGGGCGTCCGGGTCTCGGCTCCGGCCCCACTGCCGGCGGGGGCGCCCCGCGAAGTGCGCGGAGCTGGGAGCGACCCCGAAGCGTGCGGAGCTCGGAGCGGGGCCCGCCTGGGGCTGGGCCAGCTGCACTGCCAAGCGATGCAGTAGCCCAGGGACCCCAAAGAATGCGCTGGAACCACGCCGGGGGCGCCCTTCTGGACGACGCCAGCTTCTGGGAGGCCGGGCTGAGACGCTGGACCGCGGTGCCGGGTCTCTCCTTCCTCCAAACGCTGGTCGACGTCCGTCAGCCCGAAAACCAGAGCTTGGGCTTCGGCGCCGACTTGTGCTTTTGTGCCTGGGAGTGGCCGCGTGCATCCAGCCGCTGCCCTGGATCGTAGGACCCCCGTGAGTGAAGGAGCCCGGGGACACTTGGAAAACAGCCAGGCTCGGGGCATGCGGGGAGGCGGCCCAGCGGCCACCCATCAGGACAGACCTGAGTGCAGCTAAAGACCTGGAGAAAATCGTAGCTCATGGATCCCGAAGTGTTTGCGGCTGTTTTTCAGTTATGCGGTGTTAAAAGCAAAACGAAACACTTTATAGAAACATTCGGAATTTCTCTAGTACTTATAAAGCATCCTATTGAAATCTGTAGTTGAAGTGACAACCGATTTACAGCTCTGGGTGAGTAAGCGTTTGTTTTGTGGTGATAACCCACTCTGACTCATAGATAAATTGTTTGTGTTCCTTGTTTCCTTTCTGGCATAACGGGAATAAAGCGATGAATACACAGCCTGTTTGTTTGAGGTTTTGTAACGCGTTTCTGGGCCATTTGCAAGAGTGATCCCGGGCATTTTACAGGAGTCTCGGTATTGGTCCACAAAACAAACACCTCCTGCTCTCCGGCAAGAGGGCAGTGCTCAACAGTTTTTATTTTGGAAAAATCACAAGCTGCTGAAAATGCTCACCTTCTTAACAAAGTTTTAGCACTCGAGAGAAAAACAGACTGAGAAAACGTCATTAGGTAGGTGCCAATTGCTAGTTTTCTAATGAACACGGGACAAACATGTTCATAATTAAGTCCAAATGCAAGGGCATACAATTGGAAAAACAATAAAATATTTAAAAACGGAACTCCATCACATTCCCTCAGAAATCTCGGAATCATCTAACAGGGCTCTGGTGCTGCTCCTGCGCCACCGTCCCTGACAGCCACCCAGATGGCTCGTTTATCTTTAGGCTTCCTTGCCCTTTGCGCGCCACCATTGCTGTGGTCACCAAAGTTTGACTTGAAGCCAAAAGAAGGAATGAAGTTGCTTCCTTACCCTGCTCCCCTTCTCAATGACAGGCCGTCTCTAGGACCAAGTTTGCCAGGAAAACATTTGGACGTCAGCTACTGCTGGTTTGTATGTTCTATCTTGTCTACTTCCATACTTGTTCTTCTTGGGTTACTAATGGACTGAAACCACTTTCACTCTTTAAACAACGGTCAGCTCTTCCCACAAATAGTTCTGCCCTTGATCGCTTTTCTCGTGGTCCTCTAACTGCTCCTGGTCCATCGTCCCTAACTGCCACACAGATGGCTCATTTATCCACAACACTGGCCTCTAGGTGCCTCTAAATGACTTAGCTCCAGCAGACTTCTCACTACATCATCACTATGAAATCATTTGGCCTTGCCTAGAGTAATTACAACCATGTTCAAATATGTCTTAAATATTCTATTTTATAACACAATCTCTTTTTAGTGTTACATGGCCTATAACTCGCTGCTTTTACCAAGTGTCTAAAGCTTTAACTTTTTTAGTGACCGTTCCACTTTCCCTAACTCTCTCTCTCGCCTTAGAGCTTGTGGGTCAACATTATGCTGTACCCAGTGAACTCCTTTAATCCCTTGCACCTTTGTGCTTTGTTACACTTTCCAAGGATAATTATAACTCTGAAAAGTCAATGACTGAATTGGTAAATCTAAATTCTAATTTATGGAAGTAACCTCAGATTAACATTCGTATGCTGTATGAATGCTAATATACCAGTTACATATACTAATTGCTAATGGACCAATTATAAGCAGAAATACCAATTGCACCTTCCTGGTTATATACCCTTGTCCAACTGCTGCTCACTTTTATTTCCTTTCCTCAAATGTCCTAAATACATTTATTTCCCTCCTGATACATGTGAGAGCCACTTGATTATGCAGCCACTTCCTATACAGAAGGAAGTAGATTCTGTTTGTATATTTTGCATTCAGTTTGTATATTTTTTTTTT
>JAJIBD010017037.1:0-14648 GCA_021461705.1 Cryptotis parvus
TAGAGGTTGTCATGTGTATCTTTTTGCCTATATTTAATGCTAAGTTCTATGTGGTAATAGCACTTTCGACAATTATTAGCACACTGTTCCCTTCTCAGTCTTACCTAACCTCTGCTCCCACACGTTTGTGGTAATTTCCACCTTTGACAAGACCTCCTGATACATGTTTCTCCTGACCTTGGATATTGGTACCATAATACGTACGTATATATATACATATATATATATACATATATATATATTTATGTCATGCAAATAAATGCAGTCTTTTTCCTTCTGGCTAATTTCACTCAACATGACCCTCTCCATGTCCATCCATTTATAGGCAAATTTCATAACTTCATTTTTCCTGACAGCTGCATAGTGTTCCATTGTGTAGATGTATCAAAGTTTCTTCATCCAGTCATCTATTCTCGGGAACTTTGGTTGTTTCCGGATCTGGCTATTGTGAATAATGCTGCTATGAACATAAACGTGGGGATGGGGATGGTGTTTCTGCTGTGTGTTCTTGGCTGCCCAGGGTATATTCCCAAGAATAATATGACTGGGTCAAATGGGAGCTCAATTTCTAGTCTTTGGAGGAATGTCCATATTGTTTTCCAAAAAGGCTGTACCAGTCGGCATTCCCACCAACAATGGATGAGTGTCCCCTTTTCCCCGCATCCATGGCAGCACTCGTTGTTCTTGCTCTTTTGGATATGTGCCAGTCTCTGTGGTGTGAGATAATACCTCAGTGTTGTTTTGATTTGAATCTCTCTGATAATTAATGATGATGAGCATTTTTTCATATGTATTTTGGCCATTCGAACCTGTTCCTTGTTGAAGTTTCTGTTCATTTCTTCTCCCCGTTTTTTGATGGGGTTGGCTGTTTTCTTCTTGTAAAGTTCTAGCAGTGCCTGATGTATCCTGCATATTAACCCCTTATCAGATGGATATTGTGTGAATATTCTTTCCCATTCTGTGGACTGTCTTTGTATCTTGGTCATTGTTTCTTTTGGAGGTGCAGATTTTTTTAGCTTCATGTAGTCCCATATGTTTATCTTTTCTTCTAGTTGTTTTGTTAGTGATGTTTCTTCTTTGAAGATGACCTTAGCTTCAGTGTCATGGAGGGGTTTTTTCTATGTTTTCTTCAATGGACTTTATGGATTCAGATCTGATATTGAGATATTTAATCCATTTTGGTCTGATTTTTGTGCATGGTGTTAGACAGAGGTACAAATTCATTTTTTTTTTACATGTAGCTGCCCAGTTTTCCCAGCACCACTTATTGAAGAGGCGTTCCTTGAGCATTTCGGACATTTTGCTCCTTTATCGAAGATTAATTGTTCATGTATTTGAGGCTAGTTGTGAGGATACTCAACTCTATTCCATAGGTCCACGAGTCTGTTTTTATTCCAATACCATGCTGTTTTAATTACCACTGTTTTGTAGTAGAGTTTGAAGCTGGGAAAGCGTGATGCCTCCCATCTTCTTTTTCCCAAGGATTGCTTTAGCTACCTGATGGGGGTTTATTATTCCATACAAATTTCAGAAGTGTTTGGCCAATTTCTTTGAAGAATGTCATGGGTATACTTATAGGGATGGCATTGAATCTGTATAAAGCTCTAGGGAGTATTACCATTTCGACAACGTTGATTCTCCAGATCCATGAGTAGGGAATGTGTTTCCACTTCCTTGTGTGCTCTTTTATTTCTTGAAGTAATTTTTTGTAGTTCTCTTTGTAGAGGTCCTTTACATTCTACATCAAACTGATTCCTAGGTATTTAATTTTCTGTGGCACAATCGTGAACAGGATGGTTTTCTTAATATCCCTTTCCTCTCTTTCATTATTTGTATATAGGAAAACCACCAACTTTTGGGGTATTGATTTTGTACCCTGCCACTCTACTATAAGTGTCTATTGTTTCTAGGAGTTTATTGATAAAGAGTTTAGGATTCTCTAAGTATAATATCATGTCATCTGCGAATAGTGATAGCTTGACTTCTTCCTTGCCTACTTGGATGCACTTAATGTCCTTTACTTCTCTGATTGCTATGGCAAGTATTCCAGTACAATATTGAATAAAAGAGGTGAGAGGGGTCAACCTTGTCTTGTCCCTGATCTTAGGGTGAAGGCTTTCAATATTTCCCCACTGAGAATAATACTCGCTGTGGACTTTTGGTAGATGGCTCTAAATATCTTGAGGAAGGTTCCTTCAATTCCCATTTTTTGGATGGTTTTAATCATGAACGGGTGATGGATCTTGTCAAATGCTTTTCTGTGTCTATTGATATGATCATATGTTTTTATTTTTTCTCTTATTGATACTATGTATTATGTTGATTGACTTGCAGATGTTGAACCATCATTGCATTCCCCGGGATAAATCCTACTTGGTCATCTTTTTTGATGAGTCTTTGGATTCTGTTTGCTAGTATTTTGTTGAAGATCTTAGCATCTGTGTTCATCAGGGAGATCGGTCTATAGTTTTCTTTTTTCTTATCTCTCCATCCTTTGGGTATGAGAGTGATATGTGCCTCATAGAAGCTGTTTGGGAATGTTTCTGCTTCTCCTATTTCCTGGAAGAGCTTGAAAAGGACTGGGAGTAGGTCCTCCTTAAAGGTTTGGAAGGAATCCCTCTAATGAATCCATTTGGGCCTGGGCTTTTGTGTTTGGGCAGACTTTTAATTACTGTTTCAGTTTCCTTTATGGTGATAGGTGTATTCTGGTATTGCATGTCTTTGTGTTTCAGCTGTGGGAGGTTATAGGAGTTAAGGAATTTATTCATTTCTTCTAAGTTCTCATGTTTCATGGTATACATACTTTCAAAGTAATCTCTGATGATCTTTTGGATTTCTGTGATTTCTGTTATGATGTCCCCTTTTCACTTATGATTCTGTTTATTTGAGTTCTCTCTCTTTTCCTGTCCTTATAAGTCTTACCACTGGTTTGTTGATCTTGTTTATTTTTTCAAAGAACCAGCTCTTGGTTTCACTAATCATTTTGGATTGGTTTTTTGGTTTCCAGATCATTGATTTCCTCTCTAAGTTTTATTATTTCCTTCTTTCTGCCTGGGTTGGGTTCCTTTCGTTGGTCTTTTTCTAACATTTTGAGCTGTGAAATCAGGTTATTTATGTGGGCCATTTCTTTTTTCCTGATGACTGCTTGCAGAATTATGAACTTTCCTCTTAACACTGCTTTTGCTATGTCCCACAAGTTCTGACAGTTGGTGTCTTCATTTTCATTTGTTTCCAGGAATCATTGGATTTCCTGTTTGATTTCTTTTGTGACCCACTGGTTGTTCAGCAGTGAGCTGTTCAGTTTCCAGGTGTTTGGTTTAACTCCCTGTTTCTGAATGTGGTTAACTTCCATTTTCAGTGCGTCATGGTCTATAAAAATAATTGACACAATTTCTATCTTTTTCATTTTATTGAGGTATATTTTATGGCTCAGCATGTGGTCTATCTTGGAGAATGTTCCTTGTGCACTGGAGAAAAATGTGTATTCAGCTTTTTTGGGATGAAAAACCCTGTATATTTCAACCAGCGCTCTATATTCCATTTCTTCCTTCAGGGCCAGTATTTTCTTGGTGAGTTTCATTCTTGTCGATCTATCAAGAATTGATAGAGCAGTGTTGAAGTCTCCAACTACTATTGTGTTTCTGTCAATGTATTCTTTGAAGTCTATTAGAAATCGTTTTAAGTATTTAGCTGGCCCCTCATTAGGTGTATATATGTTTAGGAGTGTAATTTCTTCCTAGTATATGCATCCCTTGATTATTAAGAAGTGGCCTTCACTGTCCCTTATAACTTTTTTTAGCCTGAAGTCTATATTGTCAGATACTAGTATAGCCACACCAGCATTTTTGGAGGAGTTGTTTGCGTGGAGAATTATCTTCCAGCCTTTGACTTTGAGTCTAATTGTTCAGATGTGTTTTGTTTGTTTTTTTTTGTTTTTTTGCTTTTTTGGGTCACACCCAGCAATGCTCAGGGGTTTCTCCTGGATCTGCACTCAGGAATTACTCCTGGTGGTGCTCGGGGGACCATATGGGATGCCAGGGATAGAACCCAGGCCGACATGGGCCGGCCGCGTGCAAAGGCAAACTCCCTACCCGCTGGACTATCGCTCCGGTCCTAGATGTGTTTCTTGTAGGCAGCAGAATGTTGGATTCAGTTTTTTAATCCATTTTGCCACTTTTTGTCTCTTTATTGGTACATTTAAGCCATTGGCGCTCGAGAGAGATTATTGTCATATAATTTTGTGCCATTTTTTGAATAAGTTTGTTTCACCTTTAGGGTTTGTCTTATTTTACAGCAGCTCCTTCAGTCCTTCTTTTGAAGTTGGTTTTGAGTCTATGAAGTTCTTAAGCTGTTGCTTATCTATGAAGTTGTGTATCTTTCCTTCAAATATGAATGTGAGTCTGGACAGGTAAGGAATTCTTGTTGAGGCCTTCATTTCGTTGAGTCTTTTCACGATATCCCACCATTGTCTTTAGGCTCGGAGTGTTTCCTCTGAAAAATCTGCTGTAAATCTTAGGGATTTTCCTTGGTATGTGATTTCCTTCATTGATCTTGCTGCTTTCAGTATTCTATCTCTATAGTTCTTGTCATTTTTATTAGGATATGTCTTGGAGTATTTTTTTTTTTTTTTTTTTTTTTTAACATTTTATTATACCACTGTGAGATATACAATTACAATGCTGTTCACGCTTGGGGGTTTCGGTCACACAGTGTTCCAGCACCCGCCCTCCACCAGTGCCCCCCAGCCACCACCCATGTCCCCAATTCCCTCCCCCTCCCACATCCTGCCTAAATGGCAGGTTCTTTATCTCCTCTCCTCTCCCTCTCTCTCTCCTCCTTCTCTCCCACACATTGTGGGTTGCACTCAGTACACTTAGAAGCCATCATTTGCATTTTTTGTCTGTATTTAATGCTCAGTTCTATGTTAGCATCAGAACTTTAGACATTTATTCACACATGTTCCCTTCTCTATCTAAACCAACCTCTGACTCCCACCCGCTTGTGGTAATTTCCACTTTCGGTAAGATCACCTAGTATATTTATGTCATGCAAATAAATGAAGTCATTCTATGTCTCTCTCTTTCCTTCTGACTAATTTCACTCAACATGATTCTTTCCATATCCATCCATTTATAGCAAAATTTCATAACTTCATTTTTTTCTGACAGCTGCATAGTATTCCATTGTGTAGATGTACCACAGTTTCTTTATCCAGTCATCAGTTCTCGGGCATACTGGTTGTTTCCAGGTTCTGGCTATTGTGAATAGTGCTGCTATGAAAATAAAAGTGTGGATTGTGTTTCCGCTGTGTGTTTTTGGCTTTCCAGGGTATATTCCCAAGAGCGGTATGGCTGGGTCAAAGGGGAGCTCAATTTCTAGTCTTTGGAGGAATGTCCATATTGTTTTCCAGAAAGGTTGTACAAGTCGACATTCCCACCAACAGTGTATGAGAGTCCCCTTTTCCCCACATCCATGCCAGCACTTGTTGCTTTTACCCTTTTGGATATGGGCCATTCTCTGTGGTGTGAGGTGATATCTCATTGTTGTTTTGATTTGCATCTCTCTGATGATTAGTGATGATGAGCATTTTCTCATATGCCTTTTGGCCATTCGGATTTTTCAGAAGCTGCCAGATGGACACAAACACTATTTTGCAAAGACAAATTCCCAGATCACCTTGGTTTAGCAACTCCTTATATTTATACTTGGAATATAAATATTATTATCAGAGTTCATGATGCAAAACTTAAGCTAAAAGCGCTCCATGTTTTATTTATTAATGTAGTAGGTCCTCCACCTTTTTATGTTCTCTTTTGTTTTGAGGTCACGCCTGGCTATGCACAGAGGTTTATTTTTTTTCTATGCTCAGAAATTATTCCTGGCCGTGCTCAAGGAGACTGCGTGAGGTGCCAGGGATCAAACCGAGGTTGACCTCATGCAAGGAAGCACCTTGCTCCCAGTACTATCATTATGATCTCAGTTTCCCAACTTGCTCCAGGACTTACTCCCGACTCTTTGCTCAGGGATTGCTACTGTTGGGGCTCTGTATCCATTTGAGGTGCTGGGGATTAAAGTCTGGTTGGATACATGCAAGACCAGCGCCCTACCTGCTGTAATATCTCTTCAATCCCTGTCTCCCTCCTTTCTATCCTCTCCTTTTACTTATTTTAACCTGTCTTCTTTTTCCTCCACTAACATAGAGTGAAACGATGTGCTTAAAACATAAGTCAGATATCTTTATCCTGCACAAAAAAAAAAATTCCAAGGTAATTTTCCACCTCAGAAGGAATATGAAACCAATATTATTGAAAAGTCTACAGAAACAAACTCTCCAACTCTCTGATCTCCAACTCTGTCTCTCTCTGTTCAGTTGGCAACATTCCTATTCCTAGAACCTGCTGAGCAGATGCATTCTCAGGATCCCACAACCCCTCTTTATTCAAAACTGCTGCAATACCCCTTCATCAGAGAGGACTTAATGATCTCTCAATTTAAAATAAAATCTCCCTGCTTACTTTCATTTAATTCTTTATGTTTTTCTTCACATTCTTAGCATTAGTGGAAATACTACAGTATTTATTCACTGACTAGGTTACCTTAGTAGTGGCTCCTTCCAATGGCATGTCCGTTTCTTGAGCATAGTGCTTTACTCTGTCTCTGAAATTTAGAACAGAACATGGAACTCAATAATTATTATTAAATTATGAGTGAATATCTTTTAATAAGAAAGCCAGGGTATATGTTTTTTTTTTCTTTTTTGGGTCACACCGGCGATGCTCAGGGATTACTCCTGGCTCTGCACTCAGGAATTACTGCTGGCGGTGCTCAAGGGACCATATGGGATGCCGGGGATCAAACCCGGGCCAGCACAGGCCAGCCCGCGTGCTAGGCAAACGCCCTACCTGCTGGACTATCTCTCCGGCCCCCAGGGTATATGTTTTAAAGCATATATTATTGGATTTCATTCAGTCCAGATTTCATGTGCACTCCTTCCATTCATCACCAGGGTATTAGTAAATAATGTTAGCCATGTGGCTTATGTTTCTGTTAACAGAAGCACAAGGACAAGGAAACATTAACTATAAAACCCATATATGAAATGAAAATACCAATTATAAGATACAGCTAGGCAAAACAGACATGAAAATTAATTGGCAGTACTTCAAAAGATATAATAGCAAGTGTTACCATTTTATTTTAATCTATCATAAATTTGTTCAGAAATATTTATATTGGACTAGGGATATAGCTCAAGGGCAAAGCACTTTCTCTACATATGTGAGGCCATGGATTCAATCCTTAGCAGTGAAAAAAAATTTCTTAAACAAAGATATTTAAATTGCAGTACTATACTATAGTATACAGATAAATAATATGGAACAGGCACAAGTAATGGACATTCCTAGAAACAGTTTTCTGTGGTTTTTCTTTCCCTTCTTTCTTTCTTTCTTTCTTTCTTTCTTTCTTTCTTTCTTTCTTTTCTTTCTTTCTTTCTTTCTTTCTTTCTTTCTTTCTTTCTTTCTTTCTTTCTTTCTTTCTTTCTTTCTTTCTTTCCTTCTTTCTTTCTTTCTTTCTTTCTTTTCTTTCTTTCTTTCTTTCTTTCTTTCTTTCTTTCTTTCTTTTTTTGGTGGGGACGAGGGGTGTTCTGAGGTTTGGTGTTTTGCTTTTTGGGGAACACCCAGTGATGCTCAGGGTTTCTTCCTGGTTCTACACTCAGGAATTACTCCTGGTGGTGCTCAGGGAACCGAATTTGATGCCCAGGATAGAACCCAGGTCTACCGCATACAAAACTAACACCTATCAAAACTAACACATACAATAGCTCCCGCCCTCCAGAAACAGTTTTTGAGGTTGTAATCTTTTATATTTTTTTCTGGCACACAAAAATTCATTACTACTGTTTCGCTATGTCTGAGGCTGGGGAGCAAGCTCAGTAGACTCAAGAAGGCGCTTCACTGGAGGCCTGAGTTAGGTCCTTGATGACTCCTGAACCTCTGAGCATTTTGGAAGATTTTTATTCAGTACTGTAAAACTCTTCGTTGACAATTTTTTCTTTTAATATTTTTAAAATGTTGCTCCATTGACTTCTGACTTGTGTAGCATCTGAAGAAATCTAAAAAGATAGAAATAGATATATCGTGCCAAAAAGAACAGATAAAAATTTGTAGTGGCTCTATCATATTATTAGCATACATAGTACACTTCAGAACAAGGACTATCAAAGATAAAGAAGGACAACTCATAAAGACAAAGGGGCTAATAATAAAGATGACATAAGGGGCCAGAAGGAAGAGCACTTGCCCTGCACATGGCATAGGTGTGTTCGATCCCTGGCAACCCCCTGGTTCCCTGAGCACCACCAAAGAATAACTCCTGAATGCAGAGCCAGGGAGTAACCCTTAAGCATCACAAGATGTGACCTATAAAACTTAAAAAGAAAGCGATGACGTAAGAATCCTAAACATGTGGGGCCAGAGAGATAGGACAGCAGGCAGAGTGCTTGCCTTGTAGGAGGGTTAACCCAGGTTAGATCCTTGGCATCTCATATAGAAATTCCTGAGAATAATTTCATATAGAAATTATTATAAATTATAATTTCATATAGAAATTATTCTCCTTTGTGCAACCAGCAGTAAACCCTGTTTCCTACTAAAGACAAGTTCTCAATTTCTGGTGCCTTTGGGCATTTATTTCCTTACTATGTTTCTTTATATGCCACAGATGAGAAAGATCAATCTATATCTGCCCCCATCCTGTTTACTGCACTTTGTGTGATACTCCATATCTATCCATATAGCAGCAAATTGCATGTTTTCAATATTTTACAAATTCTTATGGAAGATATAATGCATTAACCATCTAGATTCAATATATTTTGTTTGAAATTTATAAAAATTTCAACTGACATTATGCAGAAACACTTGTTCTTACAAGGTCAAGTGTTGCAGGACACCTAAGAGCTTCTGCATCTGCCCTGGATTACCTCCTGCAGGTCACTTCATAGATGGGGGGGGGTAGTTTAAATGTGACAGTTTATCTGACCATGTATTCTGTACTGGCTGGTATAAATATTCTCTCATGCTACCACAATCATCATGGGACTAGCTAGATCTTACCAGCATATTTGCCTGGCCACGTTGGATCTCTAAGTAATTAGACCAGAGAGAAATGCTGTTTGCCTCCAAGGAAGCAAGCATGGCTCCCTGATAACTCAAAGGCAACTAAAATACAAAACTACCATGAAGTAGACGACACTCTTATGAAGACTTGGAGAAATATTTAACTGGCATTAGTATGGTCTTTGGTACAGAGACATGCCATCTCAGAAACCCCCTTCTCTACCCTATACAGGCATTTTCAGGCAGATCTTGGCTCAAAACATTAGCATCTAAAAGGGCCTAGGTGAGGTGCTGGGGAAATTACCTGAGAGACCTCCCTGCCAGGGAAGTTACATTTAGCTTATAGTTCTTCCCAGCTCTGCTAGGGAGGCTTTGAATCAGCGCTGGGTCCCTGTAAACAGCCAGGCCTCCTGAAGTGCTACATTTCTATAGAGCTATTTTCCTGTTTTCATCTCTAGATAGCCCAGCCCAGAATGGGCCCGACTGGGAAGTTTGGGCCGATTTCTAGCTATAAAATAAGCTGCAAGAAGAAAGAACCTTCTTTTTTTTTCCTTTTTTGCCTTTTCGGCTTCCCTTGGTGTTTTGCTTCTCCGTCCTCTCCATTCTCTGTTGGGCCTCAACACATGGTGGCAGCCATCTTGGCCTACACCTAGCTGGGGCCTAGCTGGGAACCCAGAGTCCGGAGGTTTTCCCTGCTCTTGGATTGTATATTGGAACCTGTGATAGTAAAGTCCTTTTAAAACTGCATCAGATTCCTTAGTTTTTATCCATTCCCCTCCGGCTTAGGAGGTAGAAGGGAACTCCCTTCCCGGCACTGTTGGGGACCCGGCGGCAACCGTGACAGTCAAGGACCTAATTGATTTCAGTTATACTTAAGAGATGAGATGAAGTGAGTCAGTTATCAAAAGTCCTTGCCCCAAATACCCAACTCCCATTATGCTGTAACTGCACTTCTTTGCTAGATGGGCAGGACCTACCCCCGTTGTTTTTTGCCCTAGTCTAGAGACCAGTTGTGTGTGTGTGTGTACATTTATATATTATGTTTGTATGTATATATATATATGTATGTTTGTGATATGTGATATATATGAGGAAAATCCCGGGCGCCTCACGAGTAGCTGGGCACTCGTGAGGCGCCTGGGAGGCATGGCGGGTTCTAGCCCTGGCCTGCCATCCCAGCTGAGCCTCACAACAAGCCAGACCACCCTCCCCCAACTCCATGGGGCCCGCCATTTTCCACATCCAGACTTCCCTCTCGTCACAACTCCACCCAGCAGACCAGACTATCACAGCCCGGCTCGCGTGGTTTATCAATAAATGCTTTATTTAGAGGTGACTACAACAGTATATCACCCGCATGGCAAGCCTGGCAAGCTGCTCATGTAGTATTTGATATGCCAAATACCAGTAATATTTATATTTGGTCATTCCCTTGACCTAATATAATTGTTTGAGGCTCCTTATGTTCCTGGAGCGGGTGGATGCCTTTGGGTTCTACTAGCATGAGACGGGACATATGGAGATACTACTGGTGCCCACTCTAGCACCAGTAACGGGAAGATAGTGATAGTGATAGTGATGAGGAAAATACATATATGTGATATGAATGAGGAGTGAGAAAAATACAAAGGTATATATGTGTGTGTGTTATGTATTTTTTCTCATTCCTGTTTCTGACATTAAAATTCTTAAATCACATAACTTCATAAGTAAGGAAAGCTATAAATATGTTCTTTTATTATATTAATGAGGTTAACTCTTTTAAAATATTTTATTATACCTTAGAATGAACAACAAAAAGATAGAAAGTAGAAGCAGGGGCCAGAGCAATAGCACAGTGGGGGGGGGAGGGCATTTGCCTTGGACACGGCCGACCTGAGTTCGATTCCCCGGAATCCTATATGGTCCCCACAAGCACCGCCAGGAGTATATCCTGAGTTCAGAGCCAGGAGTAAACCCCGAGCATTGTCAGGTGTGACCCAGAAAGAAAAAAAGAAAAGAACAAATAGAAAGTAGAAGCAGAGAGAGGGGATAAACAAACCAACCCGGCCAGAAGACCTGTATCGATGACAGGGAGGAAGGAGACGTGGTAAGGCACAAATTACCAACCACCGAAATCAGAACTTTCTTTACCATCTTGGAAGGGACCTCCTAGTGCCTAAGTTATGTCAGTGACCAAAGGCCCATTCCAAGGTACATCCAGTGGCATTTCAAGAGACTGTGAATAATGTAGTTGTACAAGATACCAGAGAAAGTTCCAGATCTCTTCCAGTATATCAGACACCATCAGAGCATCAGACTTTGAACACAAACACTGACAGGTTCTAAACTAACCTTCAAATTATGTGCACTAAAATATTATTTCAGAGAGTTAAGCAGAAAGAGAGGAAGGCCTGGATAGGGTGTAAGAAAGGGAATTCCCCAGAAGGGGAGGAGAGAAACCATGACTGGGGGGAGTAAGGAAGAGCAGGCTGCCAAGAGATCCATGAACAGGCCTCCAGTTAATCCCTGCCACCACATGGTCCCCTGAGCCCGCCAGCAGTGATCCCTGAGCACAGAGCCAGGAGTGAGCCCTGAGCACATGTTATGTGACCTAAAGCACCCCCCCACCACCAGAAAAAAAAGATTAAGGGGCTGGAGAGGTGCAATAGGCTGGGCACCTGTTTCGGCATGCAGGAAACCTGGGCTCCATCCCCAGTATCATATGATTCCTTCAGCACTTCTGGGTGTGGCCCGTGAATGCAACCAGTCAATCAGAACATTGACACTTGTCACTTATCTTCCCGTTGTTCATAGATTTGCTTGAGTGGGCGCCAGTAACGTCTCCATTCGTTAAGAATGAGGTTCATTATTGTTACTGTTTTGGGCATACCGAATACACCACAGGTAGCTTGCCAGGCTCTCTAAGGAGTTTCCTTTCAGTCATTCTGTTTAATCTTAAATGAATGGGCTACTCATTTCAGTCGCCCTTTGCTTTATTTTTATCCTTTTCCTATTAAGGCATAGGGTATAAATGATCTCTCTTAGGAAATTGCATAGTGTTTTGTAAACACACAGAGCAGAGCTGCTACAGCTCTCCCTGTGCTCAGCTGATCATGAGGCACCCAAAGGGAAGGCGGGTTCTAGCCCTGGTCACCATCCCAATAGAGACTCGCAGAAGCCAGAGGAACCCCCACACCATGAGGGATGCCATTTTCAACATCCGGACTCCACAGCTCGTCAGAGTTCCACCCAAGAGAAAAGCCAATCTCTTCTTGTTCATCAGTAAATGCACGGGATGAGAGCCTACTACTGAGAGTATCCCACCCGCATGGCAGAGCCTGACAAGCTACCCAAGTCGTATTTGATATGACAAAAACCAGCAACAATTATAGCCCTCATTCCCATGACCTGAAGGAATGTTTGAGACTCTTCGCATTCCTGGAGCCAGCAGATGCCCTTGGGCTACACTAGCATGCGACAGAACTTATGGAGATGTGACTGGTGCCCGCTCGAGCAAATCCACGATCAACGGGAAGACAAGTGATACAAGTGATTATTATACCACCGTGAAATATACAGTTACAAAGATGTTCATAAGATGTTCATATTTGGATTTCGGTCATACAGTGTTCCAGCACCCATTCCTCCACCAGTGCCCATTCCCACCACCAATGTCCACAATTCCCTGCCCCCTCCCCTAGCCTGCCTCTATGGTAGGTTCTTAATTTCTTTCTCTTTTCTCTCTCTCTCTCTCTTTCTCTTTTCCTTCCCTTCCACATTGGGAAGCCAGATCATACATACATTAAGAGGTTGTCATGTGTATCTTTTTGCCTGTATTTAATGCTCAGTTCTAGGTTGGTATCAGCACTTTTGACAATCGTTAGCACACTGTTCCATTCTCTGTCTTACCTAGCTCTGACTCCCAGACATTTGTGATAATTTCCAACTTTGACAAGACCTCCTGATCCATGTTTCACCTGACCTTGGATATTGGTATCATAATATGTACATATATATATATATATATATATACATATAAACAAACCAACCATGATCCTCAGAATGAAAATCCCAAAGCTGAGAGAATTTATAGGTTGTTCAACATGTGAACATTTCAGAAAGTTTGGCCCTTTCCCCATATCTTGTCCTGTTCATCTCTTTCATCTGGCTATTTCTGAGTCAACATACTTTTGTAATAAACCAGTAATCTAGTAAGTAAGCAGGTTTCCCAAGTTCTGGGTCCTGCTTTAGCAAATTAACCAAACCTAAGGGAGGAGATCATAGGAACCTATTATTTATAGTTGTAGGTAAGAAGTCTTGACAAGAACCTGAGCTTTTGAACTGGCTTTTGTAGTCCCCTAAGGAGGACCCTGCTTTATAGCCAGTTTTCCAGAATTACAGATGATAATGTGGACTTTCTACTGGCATCTGAAGTTGTTGAGGAAGGCTATCTCATGTAGGTATCAGAAGAGTTCAACAGGACATCTGGCAAGTATTAGAGTTGTATGTTGGTGTAGGAGCCTACCACCCTACACACACACACACACACACACACACACACACACACACACACACTATTAAAGTTGAGTTTAGGACCTTTAATCTATATTGGACAGCCTGAAGGTCATTTTATTTTTGCCACACACAGCCATGCTCAGGGCTCTGTACTTAGGAATTATACTCCTGGAGGACTTGAGGGAGCACATGTGGTGCTTGGGGATTAAACCTGGGCCAGTCACATGCAAGGCAAGTACCCTACTTGCTGTGCTATCAGTCTGGACCCCAGTCTCTATGCCTTTAGTCTTACTTCACCTGCCTTTCTTTTTGTTTCCACACTACTGTCTCAATAAAGTATAGAGACATGTATCCTGACAGCACTTGGAGCCTCACCAAAGCTCTCTTGATTTCTCCTGAACTTGTCACAATTTGATGGACCTTGGGGAATGTTCTTGGTCATTCTAGCACACCTAAAACAATACTTAGCAAATGGGAGGACCAAAGTTTAGAAATAAATACCTTCCCTATTTTGATTTTTCAATAAGTAGGCACTACTGATGTAGATAAGCAGATAGGAAATGACCCCTTGTCAATGGAATTCCTAGCATATAATAAACCAATAGCATCAAAGCTGTCAACACAGTAACCAAGGCCTTATAAGACTTTACCTGGCACAAAAGACCCAGAGAAGGCTGGACTCCACACCCCTCACCCCCTCAGAAGCTCCATCAGGAACAAAAGCCAAGGAAAATAATTTTAAAGACCATCAACTACTCCAACACTACCCCTTGACAACCACCCTGGCAACCAACTCTTACCTAGCTAGAAAGCCCCACATGGACAGATGCAGAAACCTGTAAAAGACACATTGAACAAAGGAAGTGTGTGCATACACTGCCTGAGCCCATGTACTGCTTGTGCCCACTTGGCCGAACACATGTCATCTGCATGTAGGCTTTCATGCTTTCATATCTAATGCTGGGATATGTTTAGCAGTTTACTCTGCCTTTGGAGAACCTTGAGTTCTTTCTTTAATGCATTCCTCTCTCT
>JAJIBD010017038.1:0-17352 GCA_021461705.1 Cryptotis parvus
GAGAGTGGTCCAGGGAATTATCATTTTACCCCTGCTCCCCCACATGACTCGTTTAGCTTATTATCAGCACTGTTTGTGTTATACATTTTATAGATTTGGATACAAGCATGATAATATATCTATTATTATATTCCCGTCATTATAATATCAAGAATAATATTTTTAGTGCTCTTAAAATACTTGGTCTTTATCACCTCCTTCAGATTAATGGTTTTATTTTTGGTTATTTTTAATAATTTATTTATATTGCTTACAATTACAACAAAATTGCAAGTGGAATTATCAAAAATAATTCAGTAAAGGAAAAATTGTGAAAAATTGTTAAATCTCACAATTGCATTATTAAAATCATTGTCTGAGGTGTTTGTTTTTAGTTGAGCCTTCTGTGTTTTTGTTTATTGAGCTTAACAGGCTTTAATAGTACTTTCCCATCTAATTTGCTGTGCTCCTACTGGGCTGTCAGCATTGTGTAATTCGGAGGTGCCACATGGCTGCATATAGGAGCTATAGAACTGGATGATTCCTTTGCTTAGTGTCTCTTGTGATTAGTCATGAAGCTGTGAAGCTAGGCCATTTATATGCTGGAGGCTGTGGAGCAAGCATGCGGCTGTGGATGCTGGGACTTCTATCTACCAGTGATGTTTGAGGGTTTGGGGTGGGTTTATGAAGGCTGCCCACCTCCACTCTGAGAAACCCTCAGGGTTTCAACCTGAAGATCACCAGGCATCAGTGATTTTTTTTAATGATCTTTTTTTTCCTTCTTCCTATATGCCATACAGTTGGAACTACATTATATATTCTCTTTTGCATTCAAAAGGTATCAGAATACTGTGTTAAAGTTTCTTTCATGTCTTGTTTAGTCTTGATAGCAGTTTTCTTTTTTCCCACTCTGCATTTTACCACAGTTTAGAAATTATGTATCACCAAAGTTTTGGCATTTATGAATTAAGCTACTACAACATCCAACTACAGGGTTTTGAGTGGACATAAACTTGATCTTCTTTAAGTACCAAAAGCACAATCCTTGATTCATGCGATTTATGTTTAGGTTTGTGTGAAACCACTAAATTATTTTCCAAAGTGGTTGTACCACCACCAGGAGGGATTCCTGAGCACAATGCCAGGAGTATTGCCCAATGTGGCAGAAACAAACAAACAAACAAAACACCTTAAGCCCCTCAAAACCCAAAGCGGTCATACCATTTTGTATTTTCACCAACAATAAACAATTGAGAATTCTTCCACATCCTCATTAACATTTGATATTGTCAGTTTTCTGAATGTTGGCCATTCCAATCAGTGTGTGATAGTTCAGGGAACCAAAAAAAAAAAGCCTCTTACTCAAGCTTTGAGATATAATGAATCTGAGGCAGGATTTAGAAACCTGTGTTTTATTTTCTATCTTTCTGTTTTGGTTTTTTTGGCCATACCTGACAATGCCCAGGGCTTACTGCTAGCTCTGCACTCAGGGATTTCTCTTGTAGACTTGGGGAACCATATGGGGCCCCAGGGATACAATCCAGGTCAGCAGCGTACAAGGCAAGTGCACTACTCACTTAGCTTATAAGCTCTCAGGCACAGGTACTTGTACTTTAACGTAAAACCTTAGGTGACAATGATGCACTAGACCTATGTGTAACATATACACAAAAAGAGGGGTGACTTATCTGTAAAGTAAATGTCTCTCACAGTGCATCTTGATTATTTTAGAATTGAATGCTATTAAAGTGCCCCAAATAATTTTAATTGAGTTGAATAATAATTGTAGCAATTGTTTTGACCTTACTGTGGGACACTGGTGTTTCAGTTTAGATCTTTGCTGTCTGTGCTCCCAGGGATTATCTCGCTGAACAGGGAACTAAAAGAACTAATAGAATACTTCACAGTGAGCCTTAAGGTTTGATAATGTGTTGTATTAAATAAAACCAGGTCTGTACATATTCCCTTTGCTTTTTTACTCACACCATCACTTGGGAATCCATTAATGGGCAAACTAAAAGGAAACATGTTTAGAAAAGTTGATCCAATGTAATCTTAATGTAAATTCATTTGGAGATGTGTTCAAGTCTTCAAAAAAATGATTTTTTGGTATCACTTGTCACTTGTATCACTTGCCTTCCTGTTGTTCATCGATTTGCTAGAGTGGGCACCAGTAACGTCTCCATTCGTTGGGAATGAGATCTGTCATTGTTTCTTTTTTTTTGGCATATCAGATACACCATGGATAGCTTGCCAGACTCTGCTGTGGCTCTGGGTTCATCCTAGGGGCCCAGACTTTTTCTGTGTCAGACCATCAACCATCCATATTAAAAAATAAATAAAACCATGGTTGTGATAATAAGGCTGAACTAAAACCCTTCGCTGACTTGTCAGTGTGATATGAATTTTAGGGGCTGGGAATTCTGCAGTCTGAACTTTGATTTCAAGGGAAATAGCTACAGAGGACATTGTAAGGGACCACAGACAAACCTTGTCAGATTTCACTTCTTGTATAATGCTGATGAAAGGTCATGTGTTCTTTTAAATCAAATTTATTGTAATAGAAATAGATGTAGTGTTTTAAAAAAGAATGGGTTTTAAAGATGGTATAACTGCCCATTAGAATTCATTATTTATAAAACAGTCTCAGTATTTCTTTGGTGAAATTTGTTAATTTGAGAAAAGCATGTGTTTTAAAAGATGAAAACGTCAATTTCATAACATTGAAATGTATGATATGTAGAAAATGAAAATATGTATTTGAGAAAAAGTGCCAAGATATGCAGATATGTAACAGTTGTTAGGCATGATTTGTAGTTATACTCATTAACAAAATCTACCATTGTTTAATGAAAATTTCAGAAAAAGATTAAAGAACTCACTAATGAATCTTTCTAAAATCCATTCTTGCCACATATATGGTTATAATGAATGTATTTAGCTATACTATTGCTCTTTTGGATGAAGTGCTACTTTAGAATTCAATTTAATGATAATGTAAATATTCTATGGATGAGAATTTTAAAAAAGTAAGCATTTGTCTTCTTAGGCCTGTAGATACATTTTGTCTTGTTGGGTGCCTGACTTTTTCCCCTGCCTACACTCCCATGTTTCTGCACAGCTATGTACTTCTGGGTTCAAGTGTTGAGAATTTCTATATCCATAATTCCCTAACTAAAAATTTTTGTGAGGAAGCACTGCAGAAGCCGTTGTTATGGTCTGTGTCCTCACTGGCTGATGGTGATACTGTTCACGAGTCCTCTGGTTCCTGGAGGCAAATGAAGGCCTCTGCTCAATCCCCAGCAGCCCTCATCACCAAATATGGGTTGGTCTTATCAAAGACCTAATGATAAAACAGTTAAATTTAAATGTCAGGGTAATTGGACAAAAATCTTAGTAAAATAAAAGTCAGGTTATTATGATGTTAGTTTCCCTTTAAAGTGAGAATTCTGGATTAGGAATAGAAAAATGACCTTGACTTGCAAAAGAAGCAACACATGTGTTTTACACTGTTATCACTGGATGGCACTGTGGGCTCATGAAAGGCACAGGAAAGATTTACTTGATTTTTGAAAGCTGATTTCTTATGTTTACAGTCAAACTTGTTATCCTCTGCTGAATGAATGGGCATTAAAATTAAATTTGATTAATTTTAATCAAATAAAAATTAATTTGATTAAAATTAATTTTAATGAAAATTAATCAAAATTGGGGGCTGGAGCAATAGTCCAGCGGGCAGGGCATTTGCCTTGTATGCGGCTGGCCCTTGCTGGTCTGGGTTCGATCCCCGGCATCCCATATGGTCCCCTGAGCACTGCAAGGAGAAATTCCTGAGTGCAGAGCCAGGAGAAACCCCTGAGCATGGCGAAGTGTGACCCAAAAAAGCAAAAAAAAAAAAAAAATTAATCCAAATTAATTTTAATCTGCATACAAAATACAGCTTCCCCTTCCCTTAAGGTAAAACTTCACTCTTTTGAGGTCCTAACCATAATTTCAGTTTTGAAATAATTTCTTTCTACCTGGTAATCTTCCTGTTTAGCCACATCACACAATGGTTACCAACATAAACTCAAATTGAAATTCCTAGATTCAAATCCTGTCTGCGAGGTTCTCAGGCTGGGGCTGATGTGGCTTGCTGTCAGTTTCTTGACTCAATAATGACAGTGTTTGCCTCCTAGCACTGCCATGAGGATTGAAATGTGCTAATATGTTTAAAATGCCTTTTAGTAAGTCCTAAATAGTAAATCTACAAGAGTATTCCACCCGCACGGCAGACCCTGGCAAGCTACCTGTGTTGTATTTGATATGCCAAATACCAGTAACAATTATAGTCCTCATTCCTATGACCTGATGGAATGGTTTGAGGCTCTTTATATTCCTGAGTGAGTAGATGCCCTTGGGCTACACTAGCATGTGACAGGACATATGGAGATGTTACTGGGGCCCTCTTGAGCAAATGAATGATCAACGGGAAGACAAGTGACAAGTGACAAATAGTAAATTATGAATAAGTATTACATTATATATTTTTATTACTATTACCACTGCATCCACCTTAATTTTTCCAAATTACCTCCCCCATTCTTTGCAGCAAAAACTTGCTTTCTTTCAAATTCTTTCTTTCAAAGTCTTTATTATTTATGAAAATCTATACTGATTTAAATCTAAAGTCACCGGGCTTACATGGAGATGGAGCTGGGATCCCTTTCCCCCATCTCTGTCCAATCTGAGGGGCCTGGTGGACCCACCCATGAACTGCTCCCAGCTCTTGGCCGTGAACCAGAGACACAGATACACGGGGCAGAGCTGCTGCCAGCTCACCCTGTGCTCAGCTGATCATGAGGCATCCAGGAGGGAGTGTGGGTTCTGGCCCTGGCCCGCCATCCCCCAACTCTCCCTGTTGCATCAGTAAATCAAAAACTAAGAGTGCCTGCACGGCAGAGCCTGGCAAGCTACATGTATTGTACTTGATAAGCCAAAGCAGTAATAATAATAGACCTCATTCCCATGACCTGAACGAATGGTTTGAGGCTCTTCATGTTCCTGGAGTGAGCAGAGGCCCTTGGGTTATACTAGTATGCGACAGGGACAAATGGAGATGTTACTGGTGCTTGCGTGAGCAAAATCGATAAACAATGGGAAGACAAGTGATACAAGTGATAGTGATTTGGAATAGAAAAGTTAAACAGCTTACTTTGGTAATCCTTTATTTTAAGTTGAGGGAATGTGTATGTTAAAGCATTACCAAAAATCCTTATTTTGGTTATGCAAAATAACAAAATAAGTTTGTCATAGAAGCAACAAATATATTTTAGACTTTAGCAGATTTTCTTCCTAAGATTTGGAGGTATATCAAAGAATGTCCCATGTTTATGGGATTGTGTTGAAAATTGGAGACATTTTTCCCCTTTGCATCTACTCACCCACATTTCCATTCCCTCTCTCAACCCCAGAACTCCATACACATTCTCCCCCTTCCCTTTATTCATGTTGGTGTTAACATTGCTATGATGACCAGGGGCTTTACTTGTGCCTGGCTGGTGTGTGCCGCCAGTCACATTTCCCAGTTGTGTTTTCTGGGACCTTCTGTACTCTCATTGTCTTCCATGCCCTTAGTGCAGTTCTTGCACACGTGCTCACCAGGGTTCTAGTGGAGACACACAGCTCACTAAGTGATTGCTAGGGGCTGCTGTGGTGCTCACAAGAGGGCTTTCAGAGCCACATGTGGCACTGACACTTGTGCAGCCTTTCAGCTTGGGGCAGGGGTTGTCTCACTTTTTTTGGTGAAACTTACACAAGCTGGTTGCAGTGTGGCCAGAAATTGCTCGTGGCACTGAGGAATCCCAGACAGAAGAGCTGTTAGACACAAGCAGCAGAGCTTCTGGGCTATGCTAAGCAGATGTCAGGCACCAGGGATTCACACTCACAACAGTGCACTTGCAAGGTAGACACTCCCCCACTGTGCTGTTCATCTGAGCCCCTCATTTATTTTCAAGAGAAACAGTAACACTGAACTCTGCCCCAGGCCAACACTTTCAATAAAAGCAATGAGAATAATTTTTTTTGTTGTTGGTTATCAGAGTAATTTAAAGGAAGACACAGTGGTTGCTTTCCTTTTCTTTAAAACATAGTCTTTTTCTCCTTTTAATATTCTTTTAATATTAATTAATTAGTCTTTTGATATTATTAAATTATTTTAATTTAATTCAAATAATTATTAAATTAATTATTCTTTTAATTTTAATTAATTTTAATATCCTTTTAATATTCTTTCCTCTCAGTCTTCTTTCTTACCCTTTTTGACTTAAAAATCTTGTTTGATTGCTATGAAATTAACCTTGTTATACTTTTTTTGGTTAGAAAAATTTCAAGTACTTGCTATTTTTGAGGCTCTAGGAAAATAAAATGAAGAGACCAATAGCCATCCCAAAATAGATCTGAGATCTGAGTCTGCAAACATCTAGTGGATGGTAGGAGAGGGAAGACAGAATTTGAATAGTGAGATAGACACTGGAATGCCCTCTATGTTATTAGTCTTTGTTGCCAGAATTTTTCTGCCTTGAATTCAGAAATACAAAACCAAAAAAAAAAATGAGAACTGTTTAAGGAACTTTCACTGGGCCTTGTTCTTCTCCAAAAATTTCCTGTGTCTTTGTCCTTGGAAATTTGGAAGTGGTTTTTGGAAATCTTTGTTTTCTTTAGAGGGTAGGACTGTGCTGCTCGGGCCAGGGGAAAGGAGTGATAATGCAAGCTGTGTTGTATTTGGACTTGCAGACAGTGCTTCAAGGTAGGCAGAGCAGCAGACCTTTGTGAATGAAACCACATAATGTGACATGAAAGGGAATTTTCCTGACCATTATCATATCTGGTTTCATGTTTAGACATTTCATCAGAAGTCTGTCATAGACAGGAATTTTTCTGCCCATGTTTCCAACATTTTCATTAGCTACATAAAAGGCTGGGCAAATTAAAAAGTTTTGGGTGACATTAATTCCCCCTAAATAAAAAAAATCCATGTTTTTGTTATTTTTCTTAGGAATATATAATGAATAATAGTTTTACTTTAAATATTTTTTCTTAAACTCTATGACAGCTTTATGACTTAAACTCTATGACAATGTCCTTTTTAACTTATATAATGTAATGCTAGAAAGGGAAGGAAAGGAAATATGAAAATGGTATTTAGATTTGTCCAAGAATGTTGAATTAATTTATTTTACTCTTAGGGATGCTGGGGCAATGCTCAGGTATCCTGGGGTAATTCCTGGTGACACTTGGTCAGTAGCCTAAAAGGACAAAGTGCTGGCCAGTGATGTGATTCCTTGGTCCCAGGAGTGCTGGGGTGCACCTCAGTGGTGCTTGGGGTTTTCAGTGACACACGTGGTGGTAATTGGGCACCCATGCAGTGCTGACCGTTGAGCTCTGGCAGGGTCTCACACATGGAAGACATGTTGCTGTAGTCCTACCCTCTAGAGCACTGACCCCAGGAGTGTTGAATTAAAACCTGGTCTTTGCTCACTTCTAAGTATTGAACAAGCACAGGACACTTTTTTTTTTCGTGGCTGTTTTGGGTCACACCCAGTGATGCTCAGGGGTTACTCCTGGCTCTGCACTCAGGAATCACTCCTGGGCTGCTTAGTGGACCATAAGGGATGCTAGGGATCAAACCCAGGTCAGCCAAGTGCAAGGCAAATGCGCTACCCACAGTATTATTGCTCTGGCCCCATCCTTTTTCTACCATATTATGATCTAAGAGGGTGTTTTCTCTTTTCAGTAGTGTCTGACTGTTAACTAGGAGTTGAAAAAAAATGTTTCAGTATGATAGGTGAATAATGAAAATGAGTGTACTGAACCACGTATAAAACATCCGGGAGGGCCAGAGGAATAGTTTGACTAGCAGAGAACAATCTTGAGCACAGACCATGAGCAGGTTCTGAGCACTGCTGGGGGTGGCCCATAAATAGTGAACAAATCAAACTAAATCACCACCCTTCACCCCCATCCCCAAATAACCTGCAATAAGGCATAGTGATGATTTGACTGCAGAGAGAGTCTACTTGAAGTTAGAGTTGCTAATTTCTCTGGCCAGCTGCTGCCAGGTAAGGTTGTGGGTATGCCTTACCACTATACCTGGTAAGGGATGCCAGGTATAGTGGCATGCCTGTAAATGTGTGTCTTTACTTAAAGGGAAAAAAATCTGTGATGTTTGGCTTTGCCACTTCTACATAGCTTCCCCCTCCTCCCCCAAAGAAAGACACTAATGTTATTTCATTGAACACATTTGGAAGAGGGATGTGACAACTGTTTTAGAACCACACCTATAGTGCTTTGGGGCTGTTCCTTGTTCAGTGATTGGGGGTTGCTCCAGGGGTGCTTTTGGAGATCACGTGGTGCTGGGGGATCGAATCTGGGGCTTCTATCCTACCAGAACAATTGGATTTTAAGAAGAGACTAAAGTTGTTCCACTAGCTCAGTGTCGTCCCTTGTTATCTCTGAAGCAAGAAATCTGAGTTTATGTGTAAAAGTTGACAAGTTTTTAAAATGCTGTGAAAGCCAAACAAAGCACATTCATGAACTGAGTTATGCCCATAAGCTGCCAAACTGCAGCCTCTGAAAGTAAACTGATGACACTTTCTTAGAAATCCTATTACAGACTCTTTTATTGCTGCGTTGTAATCAAGCTCTAGATACTTAATCAGTGCTTTCTCTTGTCCTTTTCTGAATTAATATTTTAGCATGTTTTATATTTATGAATGAGAAAGTCTGCAGTTCAGAAATTATTTGATTATAAAACAATAGAGGTACTTGGAATTTCTAAAGAGGGCCAGCTTCACTTACCATCTGTAGGGGTTGTTTTTTCTAGATGCATTATTTGTACCATTTAAAGTGGGAAGATTCCAAATTCACAGAAATGATTTAATTGTATAGTGAAGTCTTAAGTTGGCTGTGTGGTCTGTATCATCTTGGTTAAGGTTCTGCCCCAACCTTCTACTTGTAACTTTATTGGCAAAATAGATTGAGATAAACTACTTGGTAGTAAAGACGAGTTTTGTTTTCATTATTTTTACTTCTGAATAATTTCAGAGTGCTTTGAGAGACTTACTCTGCAGCCATTCAGACAGGGCTGGGAGCCATTGCAGCCATGTCAGCATAGTGAGGGCTATGCTGAGCCTGGGTCACACTCAGCTCAGTTGACTCATATCCATTTTTCCCTTCAAATTGTTGAGGATGTAAAAAAATTTTAAAACTATGCCCTCTTCAGAACTGTCCAATTGTGGTTTCAGAGTAGGAGGAGGATGTGGCTAAGAAAATGATCATTGTCTGATGACTCCTAGAATTGACACAACAAAGCAGAGTGGCTCCTTCAGAGTTCTATCAGATTACGTCTTCGGGCACAGAAAGACATATTTGTGGATATGTTAGAATGCAGATCATATGCAAATGTGTGGAATTAGGGACATATGAGAATCTGGATATATGATACAGTAGTGCATCATCAAAGGCTGATTATGTGAGTTTATCTTTGAGGTCTCCTAGAGGTGATGTTGAAAAGCCCAAACATGTCCACAATTTTCAGCTTAGATCTTAAAAGCCATCCAGTTTGTGCATGTGGCTTTCTGTTGATGGGTTCTAATATGATATAAATTAGATTATATAAATTATAAATCAAGAAATCAGTGAAAACGTATTTTAATTTCTGGTGAGATATTTAAGTCAGAAGAGAGATTGTTCAGGTGTTTATATATAGAGTGTAATATTCTCATTGCTTCTGATCCTGTAATGTGACCTCTAGTTTCTTTTTTTTCCTCTGGGGGGGTGTGGCGTTGTTGAGAATTTGGACCACACCTGATGGTATTTGGGGCCTACTCCTGGCTCTGTGCTGTAGGTCACTCTTGGTGGTGCTCATGGGCTTATGTGGCGTGAGGTCACTGAACCCGAACTGAGTTTCACATTTAACATGGCCAGAGCATTGGAGTTACGTGTGTCAGAAGTATTTTGTGTATTTTGGTTGCAAGATGGGTCAGGCAACTGCAAAATAGAATGTACATACACTTACTTAAATCCCTTGTCCTATTTCCAGTCAGACTGCTACCCTAAACTCATGTTACTTGGTTTTGGCATACTTAATGTATGTTCTCTCACTGGACTGTGTCCCTGTTTCTCCAACCAGGTTGATAATCCATTCATCTTCTTTAATCTCTTCCAAAGACCTAGCACACTGAGTAAACAAAGTAGTCATTAAGTACATTTTAAGTAAGATGGGGAAAAAGGAAAGCAAATACTAATTGTTTAAAAATTCAAATCAAACAAAATTAATATATAAACTATAGAATGTATTGTCTTTCTCTTGGTCTTCTTAGAGTTGTGTTTTTCATCATTAGTTTTTGTTTAGTTTTGTTAATGGTAGATCTTGGCACTGTACCTGTATTCAGGGGCTGATGACATAATGTTAGACCTTGGCACTGTGTACCTATTCAGTATAATTCCTTAGCCTTTGAGAGGCCTAGTACTTCCTCTTAATCTTTTTGATCCACCGAGTTACAGATTCAAGCTCTTCCTATGCCAATTGTGATTGGAGAGAAGAGTTATTATTTTGCTTCTCCACCCATTCATGGCTATTAAGCATTATTTGATGTTCACTGTTAGCCCAAGGATGACTTGAGCCCTGAAATTCCCTTTTTAGGTCCTAAGTTTTCGTTGCTTCTCTCATTCTGAATATGTGTCTCAGGCCTTGACAGTGCTTTATAATTTAATGTCCTTTTTGGTATTTGGGGAACAGAGGAGTTGATTTGTTCTCTGTGACTCTAGTGGGCAAAGCCAGGGTTTAGAAAAAAGAAAAAAAATTGTTTTATGAATGTGCTTTGCTCTGTACTATTTTGTTTCTTTATGGAAGAGATAGATGTTCAAGAGAGAACACAGACTTTTAAAATGTTATTTATTTATTCATCTATCTATCTATCTATCTTTCTGTCTGTCTGTCTGTCTGTCTGTCTGTCTGTCTGTCTCTATCTATCTATTTACTCATTCATTCATTCATTCATTCATTCATATTGAATCACCATGAGATCCAGTTACAAAGTTGTTCATGATTGGGTTTTGTCATTCAATGTTCCAACACTCTTCTGTTCACCAGGGCTTATTTCCCATCATCAATGTCTCTAGTTTCCCTTCTTCTACCCCCACTCCCAGTATACACAGGTATTTTTAGAGGGAGGAAAAAAGATGAGAGTACACATCTCACGTTGAGATGCAGGCCAGTGCGTGGTGGAGAATAAGCCCTTGTTACCTTTACAATTTTTTTTCTTTTCCCAAATTTTATTACACCACTTTTAGACATAAGATTGCAAGGTGCTCATGTAGAGTTTTGGTTCCACAGTGTTCCAACACCCATCCCTCCGCCCAAACCCATCTCCCATCACCAATGTCCCCACCTCCAACCCCCTTCCCACACCTCAGCTACTTGGCGGGTTACTTGGCAGGTTCTGTATGTCTTTTCTCTCCTCTCTATCTCTCCCTCCCGCCTAACTTTCCTACGCATCGTAGAATGCAGTACATTAAAGGACATAATTGTTTCCACTAGTTTGATGGACCGTGCAGCCGCAAAGCGGCCGCCGACTTATGGGCCTCATGGTCAGCATCTGGACAGCGAAGATGACAGCTAGTGTGGTGGGCGAGTCTCATCTGGCTGCTTCCGGGACCCCCAGAGGTGATGGGCCCACTCACAAAACTCATCTGTCCTCCTGGGAGCCCCATGGTCAGCTGAGCCTGGGGAGTCGGAGTTCCTGCTTCCCCAGCCGCTTTTGAGACTGCATGCTATGGCTGGTGGCCCCAGGACAGCTCCTGGGCGGGGCCACCATGCTCGACAAAATGGAGGGGGGAAGGGCCGGCTCCTGACTCCATCTGACGAATTCCCAGTGATTCCCGCCTCTGGGAGCTGCCTACCTGGGCTCGAACCGGTTTTGCTCTGTTAATCTGGTCTAGAGGTAGCATCCCAGCGTCTGGACAGCGAAGGTGGCGGCTAGTGTGGTGGGCGGAGTCTCATCCGGCTGCTTCTGGGACCCCCCAGAGGTGATGGGCCCACTCCCAAAACCCATCTTTCCTCCTGGGAGCCCCATGGTCAGCTGAGCCTGGGGAGTCAGAGTTCCAGCTTCCCCCACCTTTACAATTTTTTTTCTTTTAAAAAATTTTAGGCCACTGTGATCTACTAAGTTGTTTTCAGTAGAGTGTCAGACAAACAATGTTTCAACTCCAGTCCTATCACCAGTGTCCACAACCCTAGACCAGTGACCCAAAGTTTCCTACATTCCTCCCCCCCACCAAGTTATCTCCTTGACATTCATATTTTTATTACAAAATTCTGGTTTTGATTTTTACATTTTATTTAATCAAAGAGCAGTGATTTGCAAAGTCATTGATAACTGAGTCTTTAGCATACAATTTTCCAGCACCAATCCCACTACCAGTATTCCCATGCTTCCCCTTAACCTCCAAGTCTGCACCTTGACAGGTGTTTGCAGTTTGAGAACATCCCCTTAACCTCCACCCTGCTACCTTGAGAGGTGTTTGTAGTTTGAGAACACAAGGTTTGTGTGTTCTCATGTTTTCAGTGTTGTTGAGTCTGTGATTTGGATATACAGCTATGTTGATTCCACGTGGGCCCCCACACATGGCTTATGTGAGGGTGGGAGGAGAGAGGCGAACACTTTCTCCTGATATGCCACCCTTTGACCAAATGGAAAGACTTGATCACTTGATTACTTGAAAACAATAAATCACCGTTATTCGTCAATTTGCTTTAGCGGGCACCAGTAACATTTCCATTTGACCGTATCACATGCCAGGGTAGTTCAAAGGCATCTGCTTGCTCCAGGAGTATGAAGAGCCTCAAACCGTTCATTCAGGGTCTTGTCGAAGAAGTCTGACCATCTTGTAGGTGGGCAGCCACATGATCTTTTGATGTCCCATGGGATCCATTCGGTAATGGCTCTAGTCCAGCGGTCATCTCCAAATCCCATGGGAAGATTAGGAGTGATAAAATATGCTATGATCCCTTACACGGCACAAATCTCAAGTCCTGCCAGCCTCATGAGGTGAATATCAGACCACAGCTGACGTTTGTTTCTCAGCACTGTAGTTGATTCCCACCACCCAGTTTCTCCTGAGCCGTGGACTCATGGCGTTGCTCTTTGCAGAAGAGAAAAGGTCAGTCCTAGGTATTACTCAGTGTTTACAGGTTCTTTGTCTTCCTTGCGGGAAAAGAATTTCAGGAGGAGATGAGCAGTGAAGTAAAAACAGTTTATTCAGAGGCTTTAGGAAAAGGGAAGGGATGGGGAGAGTAAAACTGAAGAGAGAATGCAGGGTCCTCCAAGAGTGGAGGGAACCTGGAATGGCTATTAAAACTGGATTTTATCCTTTTGGCTTGGAATGTCCTGCAGTCTTTTGCAGACTGAGCACTGAGGGTTAATCAGTATAACGGCTGGTCAGAGTAGTTTGGTTAGGTTAAAGGAAGGAATTTGGGAGATTTCGAGGAATTTCCTTCAGGGTGGGGTCTAGCCTCCTCAGGGTCTTGAGCTGATGGAGGTCTTATTGAATCTTAGTTTCTCCATATCTTAACTATTATACTAAGTACTGCAATGGATAATGGTGTGTTATGTCTTTTTTTTGAATAGGTTTTTTTTTGGTCTTACGGAGAGATGCCTAAAAGTGAAATTGTTGGGTCATATGGCAGGTCAATTCTATTTACTAAGAACTCTCCATACTGTTTTTGTTAGTGGTTGAACCAGACAACATTCCCACCAACAGAGAATGGAGTTATTTTTTTCACCACATCCTCACCAACACAGATTGTTTCCTTTATTTTTGATATCTGCAATTTTCACTGGTGTGAGATAACATCTCATTGGGATCTTGATTTGGATTTCCCCAATGATAAATGATGCTGAACACATTTTCATCTACTTACTGGCCATCCACCTTCTCTGATATGTGTGTGTTCATTTATTCTCCCATTTTTGAAAGGGTTATTTTTTGATCTTTTGAGTTCTTCATATTTCCTGAATATGAACCTGATGCGTTGAATGTGACTCTTCCTTCCTTCCTTCCTTTCTTCCTTCCTTCCTTCCTTCCTTCCTTCCTTCCTTCCTTCCTTCCTTCCTTCCTTCCTTCCTTCCTTCCTTCCTTCCTTCCTTCCTTCCTTCCTTCCTTCCTTCCTTCCTTCCTTCCTTCCTTCCTTCCTTCCTTCCTTCCTTCCTTCCTTTTCTCCCTTCCTTCCTTCCTTCCTTCCTTCCTTCCTTCCTTCCTTCCTTTCCTTCCTTCCTCCCTTCCATCCTTCCTTCCTTCCTTCCTTCCTTTCTTCCTTCCTCCTTCCATCCTTCCTTTTTCTTCCTTCCTCCCTTCCATCCTTTCCTTCCTTCCTTCCTTCCTTCCTTCCTTCCTTCCTTCCTTCCTTCCTTCCTTCCTTCCTTCCTTCCTTCCTTCCTTCCTTCCTTCCTTCCTTCCTTCCTTCCTTCCTTCCTTCCTTCCTTCCTTCCTTCCTTTTCCTTTACTTTCTGTTTTTTTGGGTACACCTGGCAGTACTTGGCAGTTACTCCTGGCTCTCTGCTCAGGATTTACTCCTGATGTTGCCCAGGGGATTATATGGGGTACTGGAGTTGCTGGGTTAATAGGAATTTGACTTTTACTTTTTTTGGAGTAATCTTCATACTATTTTCTAAAGGGGATAAATAGCCATTTTTCTCCAAAATTGTCCTCACCTGGGTAAGTGTCTGTTGCTAAGGTCTTATCAAGGTTACTTTTGTGGTTTTTTTTTTATTGGAAAACTTTCTTTCCATTGAGGTCTTCCTTCAAAATCAGAAGAAAACCAAATCATGCCTTCAGTTATCTAGTTTTAAATTATTCATTGTGGGCCGGAGCGATGGTCCAGCTGGTAGGGCATTTGCCTTCCACGTGGCCGGCCCATGCTGGCCTGGGTTCAATCCCAGTATCCCATATGGTCCCCGAGCACCGCCAGGAGTAATTCCTGAGTGCAGAGCCAGGAGAAACCCCTGAACATTTCCAGGTGTGACCCAAAAAAGCAAAGAAAAATTCATGTTTATTGTATGTCTGCTGGAGAAAGAGCAACAGACAAATCAGACAAATTCATTTTGTCCTGACATATACTATCAAACAGGCAGAGGAGAAGAGAAAGAAGTCATTTGAGTCAGTTAGGAAAGATTTCTGAGAGATGGTATTTTAACCAGAGTCTTCAGTAGGCTTCCTGATTCTCCTCAATTTTAAGATTCCACACCATTTTTATATTTAACTGATCATCTTTAACATTTTTTAATCATCAAAAAAGTTATCTTCTTGTTCACTTTCTTGTGTTACTGTATAAACTGTTTCCTTCCCCCTCTATACATGCCTGTATAATAATGTTATAGAATTTCTAAATTCATTCATTACCACTCTTTCATTTATCCTTTTTTCTTATTGTTTTATTGGCATTGAGTCTTATCTAACCAACCATTTGTAATCTACCAGTAATCAAATTTAATACCTTGCTTCAGTTTTTAATTTATCCTAATCAATTAAAAATATACATTTCTTGGGACTATTCCTTGTGTGCCCCAAAACACAGCAGAAACACCATCTGCACTTCTATATTCATCACAGCCCTATTCACAATAGCCAGAATTTGGAAACAACCTGAATGTCCGAGAACAGAAGATTTGATAAAGAAATATGGTACATCTACACAATGGAATATTATGTAGCTGTTAGGAAAGATGAAGTCATGAAATTTGCCTACAAATGGATGGACATAGAGATTATCATGCTGAACAAAATTAGAAGGAAAAGGACGGACATAGAATGATTGTATTAAAACAGCAAGAACAACGGTGCTGGCGTGGATGTGTGGAAAAAGGGACTCTGATCCACTGTTGGTGGGAGTGCCGACTGGTCCAGCCCTTTTGGAAAACAATACGGGCATTCCTTCGAAAACTAGATATTGAGCTCCCATTTGATCCAGCAATAGCACTCCTGGGAATATACCCGAGAGACGGAAAAACACATAGCAGAAACACTATCTGTACTTCTTTATTCATCTCTGCGCTATTCACTATAGCTAGAATCTGGAAACAACCTAAATGCCCGAGAACAGAGGACTGGCTAAAGAAACTGTGGTTCATCTACACTATGGAATACTATGCGGCTGTCAGAAAAGATGAAATTATGAAATTTACCTGCAAATGGATGGACATGGAGACTATCATGCTGAGTGAATTTAGTCAGAAGGAAAAGGACAGATATAGAATGACTGCATTCATTAATAGGATATAAATAGATACCAGTGTTTTGCTAAATGTGGGAAATGGTAATGGCAGATTAAAACTCACCATTGAATATACACAAAGAGACTTAAGTTTTAAACTCTAAATACCTGCAGGGCTAGCCACAATGTATAAAATAAGAGGGAGAGAGATGCAGAGACAGAGAGAGAGACAGAGAGAGAAAGAGAGAAAATTGGGGTACCTGCCATTAAGGCAGCATGGGTGTGGGCGGGAGGGGGTGGGGTACATTGGTGGTGGAAATGGGGCACTGGTGGAGGGGATGGGTGCTGGCATACTGTATTATCAAGAACCAGTTATGAACACCTTTGTAATTGTATGTTTCACTGTGGTATAATAAAAATTAAAAAAAAAGAATGATTGTATTCACCTGTGGGATATAAAAATTATGAGACTAATGTCCTAGGTTGGGAAAAGCAGGGTCCAGGAGGAACTGACAATGGTTGGAATCTACCACAAATGTGTAGGGGGGCAGAGGGATAGTCAAGATAACAAGGGGGTCATTCTGCCAATAATAGTTGGAAATGGTAATGCTAAACTAGAACTGAGTATTGAAATCCGATAAAGAGATATGTGTGATAACACCTCAATATATGTACTGAAAACTGCACTGTGCAAATAAAGAGAAAAGAGAGGGAGAGAGAGAGATGCCACTGAGATAGGCAGACTGGGGTGGGGGGTGGGAAATGGGATGTTGGTAGTTGGAAGTAGGCACTGGTGGAGGAATGGGTGCTGCAACATTGTATGACTGAAATTCAACCATGAACGGCTTTGTAATTGTCTAACCCCATGGTGATCTATCTATCTATCATCTATCTATCTATCTGTCTGTCTGTCTGTCTGTCTGTCTGTCTGTCTTTTTTTTCTCTCTCTATCTATCTTTATATATTTATATACATCAATATATATTTCAAAGAAAAACATACAAGTTTTTTTGGCTTTTAATTTTTCTATAATATATTGTTTATATGGAAAACTATTTTTCTTGTATTTTCTTGACTTAATTCTTCTTAGTAAAGATCCACACCCACTGTCACTTTTTACC
>JAJIBD010017039.1:0-30225 GCA_021461705.1 Cryptotis parvus
AGTGGAATAGGAAGTATAATATAAATTAGCTTTTATTTACATTTTATGACTCCTTTCTAAGAATTAGTTTTCCATTGCTGTATTACACACTCATGGTAGATTGAAGAGTTTAGCATGCTTACCTTTTATGTGGCTGGCTTGGGTTTGATCCCTGGCACCCCATATGGTCCCCTGAACACCCCCTAGAGTAATTCCTGATTACCCAAGAGTAAACCCTGAGCATTGGTGGTTGTGGCCTCCAAACAATAAAAAAGGTAGGACTGAAAGATAGTTTTTCTATTCTTTCCTTTCAATATAGGTGTATTGGAAAATTGTTTTAAAATAAAACTGTAGGGGCCAGAGAGACAGCAGGCTGAGAATATACTTTGCATGCAGGGAGACCAAAGTTCAGTCCCTCGAACTGCAAATGGTCCCTTGAGCACTGCTGAGTATAACTTGAAAAAAAAAAGCCAAACCAATCCCACAAAAAACTGAAAAATGTCATGAATTTATAGAACTACGCACTTCTCAAAACTCAGAACTGTATACCAAAAGTGAATATTATGTGTAATTGAAAACGCAAACTATGGTAGGAAAAGGCTGAAAACCATAGTGACGTGAAGGTCAGTGCTACAAACTTCACCTTTTTTCTCCTCAAGGTTTGAGCAACACCCAGAAGTATTCAGAGCTTATGCCTGACTTACTCTTAGGAATCACCCAGTGGCATAGCCAGGAATTTAACCAGGGTCTGCCACATGCAAGGTGTGCACCTTAAACCTTGTAGTGTTGGGGCCGAAGCAGGATAGTGCAGCAGATAGCGTGCTTGCTTTGCTCACTGCAGACATCAATCCCCAGCATTCCATATGGTCCCCTAAACAGGTGTGACCCAAAAACAAAAGTGAAAACAAGGGGGCCGGAGCAGTAGTCCAGCAGATTTGGCCTTGCACACGGCCGACTTGGGTTCGATCCCCGGCATCCCATATGGTCCCCGAGCACCGCCAGGAGTAATTCCTGAGTGCAGAGCCAGGAGAAACCCCTGAGCATTGCCAGGTGTGACCCAAAAAGCAAAAAAGCAAAAAAAAGTGAAAACAAGTAAACACCTTGTTCTGTCTCTCTAGCCCAATGCAATAACTTTAGCACTGTCGTAACCACAATTATTCAAACTATATTAAGAGCAACAACAACAGCAAAAACGAACAACTAAACAGGGGCCTGAGCGATATTACAGCAGGTAGGGTAATGCCTTGCATGCAGCTGACCTGGGTTTGATACTCGGCATTCCATGTATTTGCCACGAACACTTCCAGGAGTAATTCCAGAATGCAGAGCCAGTTGTAATCCCTGAGCATTGCTAGGTATGACCCAAAAATACACAAAAAAGAAAAACCCAGTAAAACAGTGGCAGTACCCATCTATATATCTGGCTATTTCCTTTGTAAAATTTGGAAAATTAAAAAAATTTTGACAAATAGATCTTGTGCTCTAAACTATTCAGTATTCAAATTAAAGCTTGGGAGACTTATTTTTTTCTTTTGCTTTTTTGGGTCACATTTGACGATGCTTAGGGGTTAGTCCTTGCTCTGCACTTAGGAATTACTCCTGGCAGTGCACAGAGGACCATATGGTATGTGATGGCTGAGCATAACGTCAAGAGTAACCCTGAGCACTATCAGATACGGTGTCTCCCCCACCTACCCGAAAAGAAATAATAAGCTTGAACTGAGAAATAGTATTCTCTAGATCAGAATTCAAATATTTGTCTAGACCCACTCTATAAGAGTTCTTCTGTCTAATGCATTAGAAATTAAAACAGAAAAACTTTTAGGTGTCAATAATGCAGAACAACTGGAAGTCTTATGTCTGCATCATATCTCTAATTTTAAGTAACTTTGGTTGAAATAACAAAAAGCTGGCTTTTCACAGTTGTATAACTAATGCAGGTCTGGATATTTTTATTTTTTATTTTATTTGCTTTTCTGGGGGTCACACCCAGCGACGCTCAGGGTTTACTCCTGGCTCTGCACTCAGGAATTGCTCCCTGGTGGTGCTTGGGGGACCATATGGGATGCTGGTGATCGAACCCGGATCGGCCCGCGCAAGGCAACGCCTCCTCCGCTGTGCTATCGCCTCCGGCCACGGTTTGGATATTTTTAAAGATGATCTGCAGTATGTAATCTGAATTTTTTAATAACATAACTGACCTTATGAGCTTTATGCATGATTTGATTTGAACCAAATGGCTTGGCATATTATACAGATTTCCAGTACTGATGTATCTCCCTTTGTGAAAAGAAAACCCAATCTTCAGTATAGAAAAATACAGAGGGGCTGGAGCGATAGCACAGCGGGTAGGGCGTTTGCCTTGCACGTGGCCGACCCGGTTCGATCCCAGACATCCCATAGGGTTCCCGAGCACCGTGAGGAGTAATTCCCTGAGTGCAGAGCCAGGAGTAACCTCTGAGCATTGCGGGTGTGACCTAAAAAGCAAAAAAACAAACAAACAAAAAAAAGAAAAATATAGGAAAAATTCTCCCATCTTTTAATAAAAGCGCCACAAGTAGCCATACTTCCATTTGTCTTTCTGTGCTTCTTTCTTTGAAATAGCCATTTTAAATTGTCGGCTCACACTAGAAAGCTCATTCTGTCAGACACTGAGTAGCTTTGTTTGAGACCTAGCAGTCAGCTCTGTTTTATGTCCTGCTGGCTGAACTTGAAGGTGTCCTAGTCCTAACCCTGTCTCAACCAAAGATTTCTTGGTAAGCACACACAAAGGCCTTGTGTATTGGGAATCCTACGTGTTTTAGCCCCCCACAGACTAATCTGCTTTGGTGTTCATTCCCTCTTGAAATTGCTAACGTTTGCCTGCTTGTTTCAGTGAAAGATCATTTTTAATGTCTGAAGACAGTATCTGGTAATTATTATGAGTTCCTATGGAGGGTATTATTGGAGTAAATTATTTTCTTTCTTTATGCCAGGATGTAATGGAGCTGCTTGAAGAAGATCTCACGTGCCCAATTTGTTTGCAGCCTGTTTAATGACCCTCGAGTTTTGCCTTGCTTCACACAACTTTTGCAAGAAATGTTTAGAAGGGATCTTTGAGGGAAATGTGCGGAATTCCTTGTGGGAGTGAGTGACTCCTTTAAGTGCCCCACTTGCCGGAAGGAAACTTCAGTGACAGAGAGTCAATAGCCTGCAGGTTAATTACTCCCTGAAGGGTATTGTGGAAAAGTATAACAAGATCAAGATCTCCCCCAAAATGCCAGTGTGCAAAAGAACACTTGGGGCAGCCTCTCAACATTTTCTGCCTAACCGATAAGCAGCTGATCTGTGGGGTTTGTGCTACTCGGGGTGAACACACCAAGCATGTGTTCTGTTCTATTGAAGAAGCCTATGCTCGGGGAGAAGGATGCCCTTTGAGTCGGCTCTTCCAGAGCTTTGAGACCTGGCGTCGGGGAGATGCTCTTTCTCGACTGGATACCTTGGAAACTAGTAAAAGGAAATCTCTCCAGTTACTAACTAAAGATTCAGATAAAGTGAAGGAATTTTTTGAGAATTTACAACACACACTGGATCAAAAGAAGAATGAAATCCTGTCTGACTTTGAGACCATGAAACTTGCAGTTATGCAAGCCTATGACCCAGAGATCAACAAACTCAACACCATCTTGCAGGAGCAACGGATGGCCTTTAACATTGCAGAAGCTTTCAAAGATGTCTCAGAACCCATCATTTTTCTGCAACAGATGCAGGAGTTCAGGGAGGAAAATCAAAGTAATCAAGGAAACTCCTTTGCCTCCCTCTAATTTGCCCACAAGCCCTGTAATGAAGAACTTTGATACCAGTCAGTGGGAGGACATAAAACTAGTGGATGTGGATAAACTGTGTTTGCCTCAAGACACTGGCACGTTCCTCAGCAAGATTCCCTGGAGCTTCTATCAGTTCCTTGTGGCCTTAGTGCTGCTTAGCCTTCTCGTCTTCCTTGTGCCAAACACATTCCTAGAATGGGCTGTACTTGATGAATTTGCAACTTGGAAAGACTGTCTTTCCGACTTGGGTTTCTGCCTGACTAACTCAGCGGTGTTTGTGCGCCAGTCAGGCTTTTACTGGGAACAGGTGACAAATGAGTTTTCCATTTTCAGTAGACAGTTCAGAAATTTTAGTTTGGTGGTGCTGAACAACGTTGCAGAATTTGTGTGCAAATATAAACTATTATAAAAGCTGTTTAAATGATTCTGTTTTTTTTTTTAATTTGTTAAGAAATTAGAGAACTGAGTGGTAGTTTAGTTTTTTGTCAAATCCAGTTAGGGTTACTTTGTATAAAAATATTCTTCTGAGGGGCGGTGCAATAGCCCAGCGGGTAGGGCGTTTGCCTTGCACATGGCTGGCCCATTCGCCGGGGTTCGATCCCCGGCATCCCATATGGTCCCCGAGCACCGCCAGGAGTAATTCCTGAGTGCAGAGCCAGGAGAAACCCCTGAGCATTGCCGGGTGTGGCCCAAAAAGCAAAAAAAAAAAAAAAAAAACCCAAAAATATTCTTCTGAAAAATGTCCTGTGAATGTTCAAAATTAAGCAGAACGTTCAAAGGGGAGTTAACAATATAGTCCTGAACATTCTGCTTTCGTGTTCTTGAAATAAGCACACTGCCCACAAAATGAGTTGCTTATGCAGTGATGAAAATGGGAGGTGAGGGCCAGAGAGAGCTCGCACTGGTGGGTATGAGGCCCAGGAGGGCCAGAGGCCCAGGTTTAGGCCAGCCACACACAGTCTCCTGGAGTGCCACTGAGGGAGTGACCTTAAACCAAGCAAGGGGCTGGGAGTTGCCCTTGAGTACTGTAGTACAGCCCAATCCTTTAAACCCCCAAAGGGAGGTGTTGGACATTGGATACATGGGACATTGGCATCCCATGGTCCCCCAAGCACCACCAGGAGTAATTCCTGAGCGAAGAACCAGGAGTAATCCCTGAGCATCGCCCGTGTGACCCAAAAAGCAAAAAAAAAAAAAAAAAAAGTGAGGTTTGGGGATCACAGCAGACAGTGCTCAGGGCTTATTTCTGGCTTTACTCAGGGATCACTCCTGACCATACTGGGGATCCAGCTGGGATTGATTCCATGCAAAACAAAGGTCTCATCACGTATAGAGTGACCCCCATAAAGCATCTTTTCCTGCCCCCCATTTTTTGGTTCACACCCAGCAATGCTCAGGGGTTACTCCTGGCAGTGCTTAGGGACCATATGGGATGCCGAGGATCGAACCCGGGTCGGCTGCGCGCAAGGCAAATGCCTTACCTTCTGGACTATTGCACCAGCTCCCAAAGCATCTTTCTTTGGGAAGAATGAATATTCTTTAAAAAATATAAGGATTGATATATATATATATATATAGCTGTCTTTATCTCCCTGTTCATTAAAATGTAATTTCATGTAAAAATTGGCACTTTCTTGTGGTTTTCATCAAGTAGATGTTTCATCTTTTTTCCTTAAGTCTTTATAAATTTTTAGGCTTTAGAGAGAGGCTCTTTTCTGTGAACATGATTCTCTGCTTGACCTGTTAAACCAAGAATACCTGCTACAGCCAAGACCTCTCCTGGAGTTGCTGGAGCTGCATTTCCTAAGTCTACACATTCAAGCTTTTTTGGGGGTATTTGGTTCTTGCAGGAAGACAATTGTTATGCTAACTGGAAGAATAACAGTCTTTTTAGAGTAACCTTCGGCCCCAATCTGGAGTAGTGACTCCTTCCCTCAGATGACCTTTCTTCCACTTCCCAAAAGCCTTACCATGACCTGGTTTTCTAGTGTGGATCAGACAGCAGCACTACTGATAAGCAGACTTGAGTCAGGAATTGAGTATTTTGGAGCATACAACCTACCTCACTGTTTGTATCTGATTTCTCTCAAAACCGAAAATTTCTTTTTTTTTTCTTTTTGGGTCACACCTGGCAATGCTCAGGGATTATTCCTTGCTCTGCACTCAGGAATTACTCCTGGCGGTGCTCAGGGGACCATATAGGATGCCAGGAACGAACCTGGGTCGGCTGTGTGCAAGGCAAATGTCCTACCTACTCGACTATCGCTCGGCCCAAAACCGAAAAATTTCTTACACTCGAAATCTTTCTTGGAGAAAAAATGAGGCTCAAAATAGTATTTTTGGGAAACTAACAGTTTGGTAGAAGACTGAATGGGAATATTTTTCCGAATGACAGAATATAATGTGGGAGAGCAGGATCAATCCAAGACTGTCCAGGGAAGACTGGAACTGTTATTCAAGGTGGAGGAGGAAATAATTTGAAAGATTTAAAACTTTTGGGTCACACCCAGCAATGCTCAGGAGTTACTTCTGACTCTGCACTCAGGAATCACTCCTGGTGGTGCTTGGGGGACCTGAGATGCAGGGATTGAACCCAGGTCGCTGCATGCAAGGCAAATGCCCTACCTGCTGTGCTATTGCTCGGGCACCAAAGATTTAAAACTTTCTAATCTTCAGTGTTTTAGGAATGAGCACCCCAGCCCTCAAGGGATTCTGTCAGTGGCAGAATATACCAAAGCCTCAATAGTTCCTCTGGATTTCCTTCACTTTCTCTCTACTTGTTTTTCAGACCTGATTTGATACTGATTTTTTCTCTGTCCTACTTTATTTTTAAACACCATTGAGGCAGATATATTCCATGGCAAATTTGGTATCCTATTACATCTTTGGCATTTGTAGGCTACTCCAAATATTGGGATAGGCTGTCAGTATATGTTGCTATTCTGAATCAATTACTTTCGTTCACACTGTTGTTCTTGGCTGGACTCTTAAGGTTGATTTTCACTCTGCTTTCACAGAAACTCTTTATCCCTTTTTAAAATGTCTTAACGCTGTCTTACATTATTTTGCTGTGAAAGCTGGCTTTAATTTTGAAGGAGAAAGCGGAAAGTGCACCTGTTCTTTACTGCAGTATTACAGCAGTTGGGGTGGGCATTTTAATTTTTTTTTTTTTTTTTTTTGGGTCACACCCAGCAATGCTCAGGGGTTTCTCCTGGCTTTGCACTCAGGAATTACTCCTGGCAGTGCTCGGGGGGACCATATGGGATGCCAGGGATCGAACCTGGGTCGGCCGCATGCAAGGCAAATACCCTACCCGCTGGACCATCACTCCGGCCCCTGAGGTGGGCATTTTAGATTCACCAGCAGTAGTCATCAGGAAGGCGCAGTGTTTTGCCTCTCACAACACTCTTTGGTACTGCTCACCAGTGAGAAGTGTGACAGTTGTTAAAAAAAAAAATGACACGTTATTATTTCCTGCACTTCCAAAGAGGTTGGAATGTTTCTCTGAACACAGCCAGGTAAATGAATATGCTGACTGGAGAAAACTAAAGACCCTGTTTCACACTGTTTGGAGACTCCTCTGGTACAACTTTGATTGGATTTGTGAGGGATTGATATAAACGGGATGGAAAGCATCTGTTTTGCTTTGTAAAAGTCAAGTGATTGAATTTAGGAATCCTTGACTAAAAAAGCTAGAAACCTGAGGCAGGAGGGTGTTAATTTTAAGAATAAACATAGGAGGTTAAAAAATCCTCAAAATAACGAAATGCTGTTTATAAATTATGCGCTTGGAGAAAATAATTACAATTTTGAGTAACAGATTAGAAACTCAAGTTGTGATATTGTGTACAAGAGTGCCATGTGATTCATTTGTTGTTTGTATTTAAAAATGATAGATGTCTTTTTCCCTACTTCAGTATGAGAATGACATTTAAACTTCATAAATCAGCAATACTTAGTAACTTTTTTTTTTTTTTTTGCTTTTTTTGGGGTCACACCCGGCAATGCTCAGGGGTTTCTCCTGGCTCTGCACTTAGGAATTACTCCTGGCAGTGCTTGGGGGACCATATTGGATGCCGGGGATCGAACCCGGCCGGCACAGGCTGGCCGTGGGCAAGGCAAATGCCCTACCCGCTGGACCATAGCTCCGACCCAACTTATTAACTTTTTTAAAATTAAAATTTTTGGGTGTCAGGTATATTTCAGTTAAATGCAGAATTGTTTCTACCTTTTAAATGTTTATGTGTTCAAGAATTACATAGTAACATTCCGGTTTGCTGTTGATTGAATGAAAACCATAGCAATAAGAAAGCATACCTTAGGAGTTAGCTATGCTTCTTGATCTCCCTCATCTGTATCTATTGCTCTTATTTTACCTACCTACCTACCTACCTACCTACCTACCTACCCACCCTACCCTACCCTACCCACCCACCCACCTACCCTACCCACCCACCCGCCCCGCCCACCCACCCACCCTACCCACCCACCTACCTACCTACCTACCTAATTTATTTTTGGGTCATACCCGGCAATGCTCAGGGGTCACTCCTGGCTCTACACTCAGGATCTACTCTCGGTTGCGCTCAGATCATATGGGACCCGGGGAATCGAACCCAGGTCAGCCGCTTGCAAGGCAAATGCCTTATCTGCTGTGCTATTGCTCCGGCACCTTATTTTATTTTTTAATTTTTATTATACCACTGTGAGATATATGATTACAAGGATGTTCACAATTGGGTCTCTGACAATGTTCCAGCACCCAGCCCTCCACCAGTGCCCCATTCCCACCACCAATGTCCCAACGCTCCCTCCCACCCAACCCCAGCCTGCCCCTATAGCAGGAACCTTATATTTCTTTCTATCTCTGTTTCTGTCTCTGTATTTCTCTCCCTCTTCTCTTACACTTTGTGACTTTTTATTAAGTTGCTTTTAAAAGCAGCAGTCCTGGGGCCTGAGCGATAGCCCAGCGGGTAGGGCATTTGCTTTGTACCCAGCCAGCCTGTGCCGGCTCGGGTTCGATCCCCGGCATCCCATATGGTCCCCTGAGCACCGCCAGGAGTGATTCCTGAGTGCAGAGCCAGGGAGTAATCCCTGAGCATTGCCGGGTGTGACCCAAAAAGCAATAAATAAATAAATAAGTAAATAAATAAGTAAAAGAAGCAGTCCTGAGTGGGTCCTAATAATCTGGTGTATGTATCCAGCTGTTCAGTGTGTCATTCACCACTCTAAAGTCTTGTTAACCTCGTGGGTCGCTCAGTTGTTATCTCTCTAGTCCACAGTACTACTGATACCTTAACTTTTTTTTTTATTTTTTTGGTGGGGTGGGTGGGAGTGAGAAGCACTAAGCAGTGTTGAGGTTACTTCCAGATCTGTGCTTGGGGACTGCACCCTTTAGTGCTCTTGGGACCATCAGTGCAGGGATCATGATCTTTTAAAAGTGGCTTAATGGAAAAACTTGTTGCCTTTAAATACATTTTATTTTCTATTTATCATTAGTTCCTTTTCTGTACCTTAAAAGATTTCATTTCTCCATTTGGCCTTACAGAGTCAGTACTTTGGCTCAGTGATTTCTTTCAAGTACATTCCACTTTAAAAAAAAAAATGGGGCCCAGAGAGGTAGTGCAGTGGGTAGGGCACGCACCATCGATGTAGCTGTCCTGGATTTAATGCCCAGCACCCTGCCAGGAGTAAGCCCTGAGCAGTGTCAGGTGTGTCCATCACCCCAAATGACCTAGGACCTGAGGATATGGTCCAGAGAGAAGATAGCACACAGGTTGCGTGCAACTGATCTGGGTTCAATCCCTGGCACTGTATATGGTCTCCTGAGCCCTGCCACAATGATCCTTGAGCATAGAGCCAGGAGTAAGCCCTGAGAGAGCTGGGTGTGCCCAGCTCCTCCACCCCTACCCCCAAAATCACCACCTCCTATTTACTTGTATTATAATTTTGTGAGAAGTTCTGTAACATTTTCTTTTTTCACTAGTGTTTCTAGGCAGTGCAGTCAAGATCTGGGACTTATGGTATGTGGAATCATTTTTGGTGTTTAAAATCTGTATAAAACAATAAAATTTCTTTGATATGTACATTTTATTTTCTTTGAATTTATAACTATGAGTGACAAGTAACTGCTCTATTTGAGTCATGGTTTGGTCGGGTCTGGACACACCTACCTGTTCAGGATCACCCGTCTTTGCTCAGTACTGGGGAACCATATTTGGTGCTGAGCACAGAGTTGGCTTTGTGCAAGGCACACAGAGAACTCCTGTACTATCCTCCAGCCCTCAGTCATTACAGAAAACTAAGAATGATCCCAAGGCTCTTTTGAATTCATAAACCAGTTTATTTCCTGGAACTAATTTAAGGTAAACCCTTTTATTCACAAATGCTGGATGGACATAAGGCATTAAATAAAAACCTTTGACAGTAAATAAAGGATTTATATGTGGACTCATATTGAAAAGTTTCGATATTCTCTTTCTTAAATTATTTGTATTCTCTTTGGGCTTATTAGGGAACAATGTTTTTTTTTTTTCTTTTTTTGATCACACCCGGCAATGCTCAGGGGTTTCTCCTGGCTCTGCACTCAGGAATTACTCCTGGCGGTACTTGGGGGACCATATGGGATGCCGGGATCGAACCCCGGCCAGCATGGGCCGGCCACGTGCAAGGCAAACGCCCTACTCGCTGGGCTATCCCTCCAGCCCTGCACTCAGAAATTACTCCTGGCCATGCTCAGGGAACCATATGGGATGCCGGGAATCGAACCCAAGTCGGCTGCTTGCAAGGCAAATGCCCTACCTGCTGTGCTATCGCCCGGCCCCCCCTCCATAGACTTTTTGATCAAATATATTTTGCTTTTAGCATTAATCAGTGAGCACTGCTTAAATAGTAGAACTTAAAATCTTTAACTTTTCTTCTTTTTGGGTCACACTCGGCAATGCTCACGGGTTACTCCTGGATCTGCACTCAGGAATTACTGCTCCCTGTGCTCAGGGGACTCAAAGGGATACCGGGATTGAACCCGGGTCTGCCCCATGCAAGGCAAATGCCCTCCCCAGTGTGCTGTCACTCTGGCCCCCTTTTTGACATTTTGTGTCTGCAAACTTTAACCTGAAAAAATGCAATTGATACGGATAAATTACATTGGTAATTTATCAATTAAATACCAACATTGGTAATTAGTGTTGATTATGTGTACAGTTAGACACGATGGGCTGGGGGATAGGGTCCTGGTATAGGGAAATTGAAATATTCATTCCCATGACCTGATGAATGGGTTGAGGCTCTTTATGTTCCTGGAGCAAGCAGGTGCCCTTGGGCTCTACTTGCATGAGACAGGTCATATGGAGATGTTACTGGTGCCTGCTCGAGCAAATCGATGATGAACGGGAAGACAGTGATACAGTGACAGTGAATAATTTGAAAAAAGTAGGAATAGTAAACTTACTTTACATGAAAATGTCCAGAGCCAGAGAGATAAAGAACTGGAACACATGATTGCACAGAGAGCCCACATGCTGTATTCCAGGCACAGCAAAGTCCTGAGTTTGCTGTACAAGACTAACAACTGACTGTTGGGAGCAGCAGCTCAGGTCCCTTTGAGCATGGCTTGGGACAACCCTCACAAATTAAAACATACTAAGCTCATTTTATGTTTGCATCAAAAAATCTATTTGCTCGAGCGGGCACCAGTAATATCTCCATATGTCCTGTCTCATGCTAGTAGAGCCCAAGGGCATCTGCTTGCTCCAGGAACATAAAGAGCCTCAAACCATTATATTAGGTCATGGGAATGACCTAATATGATTGTTACTGGTATTTGGCATATCAAATATGACACGGGCAGCTTGCCAGGCTTGCCGTGTGGGTGGCATACTCTTGTAGGCACCTCTAAATACAGCATTTATTGATTTATTGATGTATTGATGAAGCAAAAATAAAGGAAGAAATAAATTAGAATTCATCAATATTGATTACATTTCTAAATGGGTCGTTAAAAGTAATCTGGAGATCATAGCAATGTGTCTGTTTTTGGTACAGTTAGGTTACTGAATTAGCTTTATAAAGAGAAAGTGATTAAAAACAGTATGACATCTATATTTGGGGACAGATCATGTGTTTTGGTTTATTACTTTGTAAAGGATATTTATAATTACTTATTTTTGTGTGTATGTAGGTCCTGTGTTTAGGTATGTTTCCTTTTTTTGGTGGGGGTCACCGCCAGTGATGCTCAGGGGTTACTTCTGGGTCTGCCTGCACTCAGGAATTACTCCTGGCGGCTGGGAACATTTGGGATGCCAGGATCAAACCTCACCTGGCAGCGTGCAAAGCGAAGCCCCTACCTACTGTACTATTGCTCCAGTCCCAGCTATGTTTCTATAAAACCTGATAACTGAAGATTGGCCAATGGAAAAAATGGTCTTGATTTTCGCTCCAGTCCCAACTATGTTTCTATAAAGCCTGATAACTGAAGATTGGCCAATGGAAAAAATGGTCTTGATTTTCGCCTCCAGTCCCAACTATGTTTCTATAAAGCCTGATAACTGAAGATTGGCCAATGGAAAAAATGGTCTTGATTTTCTTTTCTTTTTTTGGTCAACCCAGCAATGCTCAAGAGATTACTCCTGCCGGTGCTTGGGGGACCATATGGGATGCCAGAGATAGAACCCGGGTTGGCTGTGTGCAGGGCAAACACCCAACCCGCTGACTATCGTTCCGACCCTGTCCTTGGGTTTTTGATGGATGCTTTGCTAATGGAAGGTTTTCATCTGATCAGCACAGAACAGTGTCCTTTGACAAAACTGAATGCTATAATTTTGAAAGGATGAAAAAGCCTGAAGCTCTCACCATGAAGAAAAGCTGAAACCCGAGACTGCTATCGTGCTACAGCAACCTATCCAAAACAAATGATGGCCTGTTTTACTTTCTTTTACTCTTGGAGTAAAAAGGGAACTGCATTTTTTTTGCTCTGAAATTGCATACTTAGGGCATATACGTTACTCCCATGCATTCTCAGCCTGCGCCACTTGGCTTCAGTCCTCAAACCTTAGCAGTGTGCGTCTGCTGCTCTAAACACCGCACACTTGATTCTCTGACACACGTTCTTCCTTCAGTGCCTCTAGTTCCTGACTGCTCAGTTCTCAGGAATAGTCTGGGATCAGATAACTTGAGTTTTGCTTCCACATTCACCATTAAGTTACTTGGGCAAGTCATTAAGTCTCTTTGTACTTCAACTCATTCATTTATCAAATGAAGACACTATCTTCTTTATAGAGTGTGTGAAGATCAAAGGAGATATTAAATAAAAGCATTCACCAAATGGCATGTGGTAGCACTTGGTGCTGACAATGGTGATGTGGGATGGTCCACCCAGCTGACCCTCCCCCTGCTTTTTCTTTTTTTTTTCTTTTTGGGCCACATACCCAGCTATACTCAGGAATTATTCCTGGCAGTGCTTGGGGGACCATATGGGATGCTGGGGATCAAACTCGGGTCGGCCGCGATTCAAGGCAAACGCCCTACCCGCTGTGCTATTGCTCCGCCCCATCCCCTGCTTTTTCATTCCAGTACATTAGTCAGCCCTTTCCTCTGCAGACTGCACGCTAGCATATTCATTTTACTCAAATACTATGTTATGAACACCTAGAAGAGGAACCATTCAGCTAGAGACCACCAAGCACTTTACACATGCATTTAACTGGGCTTATGGAGATACTTTATTTTTTTTATTTTATTTTATTTTATTTTTTTTTTTGCTTTTTGGGTCACACCCGGCGATGCTCAGGGGTTACTCCTGGCTCTGCACTCAGGAATTACTTCCTGGCGGTGCTCGGGGGACCATATGGGATGCCGGGGATCGAACCCAGGCCGGCACAGGCCAGCCGCGTGCAAGGCAAACGCCCTACCCGCTGGGCTATCGCTCCAGCCCCGCTGGAGATACTTTAAACGGCTGCACTAGGCCCCAAGTTTGAGTACTGGCAGCTCCTGAGCCTTGCTGGGTATGGCAGTGAGAGGAGGTCTTGGCCACTGACCAGCAGTGTTGGAGCAGTCACTGGGCATATCATATATCACTGGGCATAGCATTGAGCACTCAGGTCTGTGGAGCTGGGCCAGATAATAGAAAGGCCTCTGAAACCCCTGAGCTCTGTTTGGGAAGCCATCCCCTATATGACAACAAAAAATAATTTAAGTGCAACTAGTTGGGATTTATTAAATATATATATATTATATAATATATATTATATATATTTATATACATTATATATTTATATATAAATATGTTTATATTTATATTATATATTTTTATATATAATATATATTTAATATATATTTTATATATAATATATAATATATAAATATATATATTATATATATATAAAATATATATATACATTTAGGGTCCACACCTAAGTCCTGGCGCTCAGGGCTTACTTTGGCTTTTGGCTTAGAGAGCCTCATGGCTCTCAGGAGACCCTGTGTGGTGCTGGGGGTCAAACTGGGTCAGCCCCTTGCAAGGCCACTGTCTTATCCATTGATTTTCACTTTGAAAGTATGTTTTATTAAAAACATGCTAAAATATCTGTTAACAGATAGGCAGTATAGGCACTGTTTTCAGGGTTAAATAAGACCAATGTCTTTATTTTCAAAGAGTTCAAATTCAAATGAAAAACTACATTATAATAAAAGATTAGGGCTGGAGCGATAGCACAGCGGGGAGGGCGTTTGCCTTGCACGCAGCCAAACCAGGTTCGATACCTGGCATCCCATATGGTCCCCTGAGCACCGCCAGTAGTAGTTCCTGAGTGAAAAGCCAGGAGTAACCACTGAGCGCTGCCAGGTGTGACCCAAAAAGAAAAGAAAGATTAGGAATAAATCTAAACATTATCAGTAGGGGATTAATTATATTCATAAAAATACAACCTTTAAAAGGAATGAGATTGCATTTATAAACTGATAAGCATTGTTATTAAGGCGAAAAATTATATATCTTTTTTATTGTGTTCATGGAATGTTTAGCAAAGATACAGGCAACTGGGGACAGGGAAGTGAGTGAACAGGGCTCAGATACTGGAGACTTTTCAACAGACTATGTATTCATTTGTCATTTTTAAGCCAGGTGAGGCAGGGCAGGAAAGACAATACATGAGATAAGGTGCTTGCCTTGCATGAGGTGTACCCTTGGTTTGATCCCACTACCACATATGGTGAGTACTGAGCCAGAAATAGCCACTGAGCATGATGGGGTATGGCTCAAACCCCCATCCCCAAATACGAAAAAAAAAATTCATGAAGAAGCACTGTCTGTATCACTGTCTTCCCGTTCATCATCGATTTGCTCGAGCGGGCACCAGTAACATCTCCATATGACCTGTCTCATGCAAGTAGAGCCCAAGGGCACCTGCTTGCTCCAGGAACATAGAGAGCCTCAAACCATTCCATCAGGTCATGGGAATGAGGTCTATAATTGTTACTGGTATCTGGCATATCAAATACGACATGGGTAGCTTGTCAGGCTCTGCTGTGTGGGTAGCATACTCTTGTAGTCATCTCAAAATCCAGATTTATTGATGAACCCGCGGCTGCAAGCAGCTGCGCAAGCCGGGCTGTGATAGGCTGGTCTGCTAGGTGGAGTTCTGATGAGGAGGAAGTCCAGATGTGGAAAATGGAGGTCCTCATGGAGTGGGGGGTCATCTGGCTTGTTGTGAGGCTCTGCTGGGGTGGCGGGCTGGGGCTAGAACTTGCCATCCCTCCCGGGCGCCTCATGAGCATCTGGGCACAGTGAGAGCCAGTAGCAGCTCTGCCCCATGTATGAAGAAGCAACAATATTTTAAAGACTGTGCATACAGCAGTGGTGAGTATGGGGATGTGTGGGGGAGGGGGCATGGATGGCTGTTATGGGGACCGTTACAGCTTAGTGCCTTTTATCTCATATTGATACTTTAAACCCCTTCTGGAAATGCCTCTTAATTCCAAAAATTGCTTACAGATTTATATACTAAGTGGCAGAGAAAATTTAAAATATTTCCTAGTGATACCTCAAGAGGGTTATGTGTAAAAGGATAAAATACTTCAGTATTAGTAATGCTAATATTAATCTACTAATACAATTTTAAAAGCTGCAAATAATTAGTTCTTGTGGCATTCTTGCTTCTGCAGAACAGCTAACCTGTGTGGAGGCAGACAGTGCATTTCATGTGTCATTTTAGCTTTGAAGATGATGTGACCTAGCTAGTCGGATGTCACTGGCATAGTTACTCCTGTAGCACTAATTGTGAGTGACACTTTGATGAGTAGTCGAGCGCTCAAAGGGCTGAAATGCTTGCACAGAAGAGAGCTGGGTTTGTTCCCCAGCACTGCATGATCTGACTACCACTGGGTGTGGCTCCACAACTAAATACTGAAAAATTATAGTAAGTACAGGATGGCGAGGACTAAGGAAATGCTTAAGTTCTATTAATGTGTTCTTCAGTCATTCATAGCTTCAGGAATCAGTTTGAGATAAGAAATATTCTTTTAGGTGGCCGAGCGATAGCACAGCGAGTAGGGCATTTGCCTTGCATGTGACTGACCCGGGTTCGATCCCCGGCATCCATCCCATATGGTCCCTCAAGCACAGGAGTAAATCCTGAGTGAAGAGACAGGAGTAATCCCTGAGCATTGCTGGGTGTGACCCAAAAAAAAGAAAAAAAAAAAGAAATATTCTTTTAAATGTGCAAGTAGAAACTCAGTAACTATAGAATAATATCCAATAAATATGTATTAAATGTATGTGTTAAATACTATTCCAGACACTGGAGATAGTGCAAGAAAGAAAATAAATGCCTCTTTTCTAGACCTTACTACAAATGCATAACACTGATAGTGGGTTCAATTAAAATAACTTAGGCTTTTTATTAGTGTATCAAAAGTCATGAATTCATAATGCTGAAGTTTTTAGAAAGAGATAGAGTATCAAAATTTATATATTATTCCATCTGATAAGGGGTTAATATCCAGGATATATCAGGCATTGGCAGAACTTTACAAGAAGAAAACAGCCAACCCCATCAAAAAATGGGGAGAAGAAATGAACAGAAACTTCGACAAGGAAGAAGTTCGAATGGCCAAAAGACATATAAAAAATGTTCATCATCATCAGTCATCAGAGAGATGCAAATCAAAACAACAATGAGATATCTCACACCACAGAGACTGGCACATATCCAAAAGAGCAAGAACAACAAGTGCTGGCGTGGATGTGGGGGAAAAGGGGACACTCATCCATTGTTGGTGGGAATGTCGACTGGTACAGCCTTTTTGGAAAACTATATGGATATTCCTACAAAGACTAGAAATTGAGCTCCCTTTTGACCAAGCCATACCACTCCTGGGAATATACCCTGGGAAGCCAAAACCATGCAGCGGAAACACCATCTCTACTTTTGTGTTCATAGCAGCATTATTCACAATAGACAGAATCTGAAAGCAACCTAGAGTGCCCAAGAATCGATGACTGGATAAAGAAACTTTGGTACATCTATACAATGGAATACTATGCAGCTGTTAGGAAAAATGAAGTTATGAAATTTGCCTATAAATGAATGGACATGGAGAGGATCATGTTGATTAAAATTAGCCAGAAGGAGACAGATATAGAATGACTGCATTTAATTGCACGACATACATATATATACACACACACACACACACACACACACACACACACACACACACACACATACACACACATTATGACATAATACCAATATCCAAGGTCAGGCGAAAGGTAGATCAGGAGGTCTTGTTAAAGGTGGAAATTACCACAAACGTGTGGGAGCAGAGGTTAGGTAAGAAAGAGAATGGAACAGTGTGCCAATAATTGTTGAAAGTGCTATTACCACATAGAACTAAGCATTAAGTACAGGCAAAATGATACACATGATAACCTCTAGGTATATATATTACAATCCACAATGTGTAGGAGAAGGGGAGGGAGGGAGAGAGAGAGAGAGAGAGAGAGAGAGAGAGAGAGAGAGAGAGAGAGAGAGAGAGAGAGAGAGAGAGAGAGAGAGAGAGAGAAGAGAAAAGAGATAAAGAGTCTGCCATGGAGGCAGGCTAGGGAAGGGGGGAGGGAATTGGGGACATTGGTGGTGGGGAAATGGGCACTGGTGGAGGGATGGGTGCTGGAACACTGTATGGCCGAAACCCAAACATGAACATTTTTGTAATTGTTTATCTCATGGTGGTATAATAAAATATATTAACCCCCCCCCAAATTTCTATATATTATTCCTTAGTACAGTTGTATTCCTTAGTACAGACTGGATTGAGTTTGTCACTTTAGTAAATACTTTAAAAGTTTTATTTTCTCATCTGTAGAAACATCTGTCATTATTCAGTAAATTCCCAAATTGTTCACTCAAAAATAGAATAGGGGGCCGAGGCAATAGTCCAGCGGATAGGGCGTTTGCCTTTCACATGGCTGGCCTGTGCCGGCCAGGGTTCGATTCTCGGCATCCCATATGGTCCCCCGAGCACCGCCAGGAATAATTCCTGAGTGCAGAGCCAGGCATAACCCCTGAGCATTGCCGGGTGTGACCCAAAAAAAGCCAAAAAAAAAAAAAAAAAAAAGAATATGGGGCTTGACCAATAGCACAGTGGGTAGGGCATTTGCCTTGCATGTGGCCGACCCAGGTTCGATCCCTGGCTTCCCATAGGTGGCCCCCCACACAGTGTCAGGAGTGATTTCTGAGTGCAGAGCCAGAGTAACCCCTGAGCATCGCTGGGTGTGACCCCCCAAAAGATGCAAAAAAAAAAAAAAAGAAAAAATGTAGGGATGGTTGTCACTCCCTTGATAGCGTTGATTCAGCTGATTTGGCCGGCTAGGCGGGTGTCCCCCTTCCTCCCTCACCAAGCCATGTGTGTTCCTCCTGATGCTGTGCAAGTATTCAAAGAGTCAGTCGAAGAAGACGAACTTCCACGTAATAGGGACGGACAGGTCTCAGGTTGATGGTATACAAATAGCTGGGCTCACCTCCTAAAACCTCCAAACAAACTCTTAAGAAATGGTGGAACTGCAGTGATGTCCAGTGCGCAGGGTGTTTGCCTTGCATGCTGCCAACCCGGGTTTTATCCCAGAATCCTATATGCTCCCCAAGTACCGCCAGGAGTAATTCCTGAGTGTAGAGCCAGGAGTAACCCCTGAGGATTGCAGTACCACCAAAACAAACAAACAAACAAACAAACAAACAAATAAAGGTAAAATTATTAATTTATAAAATTTATTCCAAAACTGAAAAGCTTATAAAATGCCTTAATATTCATCCAGATTATTATAGATTCAACTGCAAAAAAATTTTTGAATTGAATTCAAAAAGCTAAATCTTACACTGTGAAATTAAGCATGACAGAATAGAGAATATATATATATATATATATATATATATATATATATATATATAAGTGAAAACTAGTTGAAAAATCGCAAAGTAATATATTTAACACAATAATATTGACCATTTATAATTGGAATATATTGGGCTGGAGAGAGTATAGTGGTTAGGGCCCTTACCGTGAATGCAACTGGGTGTGGACAAAACAAAAAAAAATTTGGAGGGGTGGAGGAGTATATACATTATATACTTAATAAAAATTAAGTACTATTTAATAAAAGTTAATAAAATTAAATACTATAAAGTAATAATCCTTATCATTAATAAAATTAAGTACTATTAATACAAATTAAGTACTATTAAAGTAACCATTGTTTTTTTTATTTTGTGAAAGTTAAAGGAATATACGCTCAGAATGATGTTTTGTAACTATAAGCAATTCCAAGTCTTGACTTACCTTCAGATTCATGAAAAGACAGCTGAAGTCTGCAGACAGGACACATGCGCCAGATGTAACTAGGATGGAACAACAGGAAAAGTTTCTAGTTTGGATAACCTGACTCAAAATCACAGACTGACTTGAGTTGGATTAGCAAAATTCAAGGATTAAGGCAGAAATAATCTACAGCAGAGATATAATACTTAAGTCTTAAAAGGCTATGTTGGAAATACAGGAAATAAAGCATATTGAAAACTTTTTAAATGTGCATTTATGTCTAAATATGGGTAGATGTTTCTCATGGCAAGAAATAAATAGCAAGATCTTTTCCTTTCTTGAAAGAAACTCCACAAAACAAGGTTTAGTTCCTAGAAAACAAAAATACTTTATTTCAAGTAAGTTTTGATAAAAATTTGATAAAAATTTTTTGTTGCATTAGTCACTCTTTAAACTCCTTCACTGTAACTGAAGCAGCGCTGAATTCCTATTTGATTGTAGTTGACCATAGTTTCCTTAAAAGAAAATCCGATTTAGGGTGAGAGGAAAAGTTCGATTTTCAGATTGAACTTTTACTTCCTCTTAATGATTTCTTCATAAAAATGAGGAATTTCAATGCTCAACCCTATTTTGGGTCCTCTTCCATAATTTCTTATTATATCTCCTTTGAAATGCCACAGTTGCACTCTTGGAGAACTTGTCTTCCTTGTTTTCAAGTTTGTTTATTGTTACAGTTCGTCAGTCAGAATGCCAGGTCTTTGTGCTGTACCGTTTCTTGAAACTGGAGTCCAACACACTTCCCACATCTCCATTACCTTTCTCTTTCCAGTTGATAAATTAAAGCTATGGCAATTTTACAAACTTTTAACTGACTGAATTATTTGAATCGTAAGTTCTCAATTGCATTTCCTCAGTATAAAACGGGGAAAGAGCTGTTTAATTAATAAAAACAATAGTAAGTTTTAAGAATATTAACACTTTCATCGCTATAAGTGATACTGTATTAATCTTCTAAGCACAAATGAGATATGACAAAATATGGCACACCAAAAGAAAAAGGAGATTATTATGCCACTGTGAGATATACAATTAAAAAGTAGATTTTTTTTTTTTTTTGCTTTTTGGGTCACACCTGGCGACGCTCAGGGGTTACTCCTGGCTCTGCACTCAGGAATTACTCCTGGCGGTGCTTGGGGGAGCATATGGGATGCTGGGGATCAAACCCGGGCCGCCACAGGCTGGCCACGTGCAAGGCAAAGGCCCTACAGCTGGGCTATCGCCCGGCCCCAGAAAAAAAAAAGTAGATTTTTAATTTCATTCTAAAACTAAGTTTTTACACCTCATCAAAGTATGAGTCCTTGTTTTAAAATCTATTAAAAATTGTTTAATCACTTTAAACTTTCTATCCTTATAGGCTTCATGTGGATAGCTACAGATTTACCTTGTCAGTCTAATTTTTATATAAAATTCCAATTCTGCCAACAGAGAGACAGTGCAGGAGGTAACTGGTTGCCTTGCATGTGACACACCGCAGTTTGAATCCTGGGCACTACATAAGGATCCCCAAGCACAGCCAGGCATCACTCTTGAGTAGAGCCAGGAAGAGCCCTTGAGTATCACTGGGTGTGGTCCAAAAACAAAGAAACCAAAAAATTCCATTTCTGTATATTCAGCAATTAAACAGCCTTTAATCGAAATATTTTCACTGGAATGCCTGGATATCTTCAGTTACTTGAAAAAAAGAACTCCAAACCTTTTCTTCTTGAACTGGCCTTCAGAGCTATCACCGTTAGTTTCTAATATAGAAAACATATTCTTTTGTAACATTTCTCTTTTATCAAAATCACATTTCATAATCTTTTTAAAAATATCTTCAATTTATTCTTTTTTTTATTGTCTTTTCCTGTTCAAGTTTTCATCACTTCTAGACTACCGTTAATAATCATGCCTACTTTCTATGCTAACAGAACTGTTTCTTAGTATCTTTTATATATAGTTTACCCCATGTTGAACTTCTGAAATTTCAATTCTTTGGCAACTTCTATTATTTGGTTTCAAGTGGTTCTTGCTATATGAAGACTAAAATCTTAATATTTTCCAGACAAAATTCCAGTAATTCAGTTCTAATATAGCTATCTGAATTCATGTAATGTTTAACTGAGGTTTTAAGGCAAAAAGCTTCAAGAACTTTGCTGTGAACAATGTAATCTATGCTTGCTTAAATTCTTTTGTGTGTGTGTGTGTGTGTGTGTGGGGGGGGAGGGGGAGGGATGCTTAGGCCACACCCAGCTGTACTCAGGGCTTTCTCCTGGTTATGTGCTCAGGAATCAGTCTTGGTGGTGCTAAGTGGTGCCTAGGTTGGAAAATTGTTTGGCCAATTGTAAGGCAAGTACCTTACAATTGTTCTATCCCAGCAGCCTCCCAACTCAACCCTTACTCATGCATGAACCAAGAAAGTCTATTGCTTAACAATTCAATGCATGTTAATTTTTAAGCATAAAGGGCTAAAAATAACAAAATAAGGACTTTTAAAATTGAATTAATAGACAACTGGCAAATGACTTACAGTTTTGTGCTTAGGATTATTTCATGTGGCATTTCCTGCCCTTTACTAGCACACAATGTCTGCTTTCTGCTTTCCTTATGATCTCGTATAGCCAGTCTTCATATTGGGGGCTGTGATGGTAGTGTCAAAATTCAAGTCTAGAAAACAGGTAATACAGACATCAATGGAAGGGAAACTGCATCATCACAGGAAACATTTTCTGCTTGTTGGGGGAAATCTAGTGTGTCAACCACACCCAAAGCCAAAACTCAACAACAGGCTTTTAAAAAATGATGATTTATCCAAAAGTTATGAAAAAAGATATGTCTTATAAGTTTTACATAGAAGCTATGAGGATATTTAAATTCATATTATAATATCAATGATTTTTATATCCTAGCAGGAAATGAATCCTAAGTGTGATTCACTATCTCCTTTGCCATTTTAGATTTCTGAAAACTTTTAGTGTGTCTTGTACAGCTTTTAAAGAAATTGTACATGAAAGTTAAAAAGAGAATCCATTTAACTCAATAAAGTGGTTTCAGGCGTGATTCAAGCCCTGAGTACAAGTAGACATGGAGAGTCAGAGACAAATAGAGAAGAAAGAAAGAAAAAAAAGAGAAAGAGGAAGGAAAAGAAGGAAAGTGCATTAAGGTAGCTAACCCCTTATCTATAGCTGCTATTAGGTAGAAAAGAGGCTCCTTGGAGCAGGTAAGGTAGAGAACCTTAATGATCAGGAATAAGCCAGAGAATTTCTATGTGTAGCTGGTATACATTTCTTCAAGAACTTGCTAATTTATCATAAAGTTATTGCTTCTGATTTGTAGTGATCAATTGTCATTTACCCAAATTGTTATGTTAGGCTTCCAGAATATACAGTCAAGAATAAGGAAGCCGCTAGTAAGAGACAGAGACTGCCTTAAGGTAGGTACGGAGACTCTTGGCGTATGCACTGGGTTGTTTCTGGCACTGGAGAAATGTCTCCATTCCTCTGTTTCATCATCTCTGTTCTTCAGGTTCAATTCATCTTACCCTACACATCCCATCCAAGAAGTCATATCTGATTAGTTTTAGTTTTTTTTTTTTTTTGGGGTGGTGCTTCTATCCCACTTCTAAGCAAGAAGTTTTAAATGCCCCTATTCTCTAGCTTTTTCCGATATAATTGTATAATATTTTCATGTAGGCTACAAGTTTTTTTTTTTTTTTTTTTTGCCAATATGGACTGTCTTTTTGGCATAAGGCACTGATTAGTCCCTTAATAAAAGATGACAGCACATGGAAAATGCCAACAAGAAGAACATTAGGGAATTTTAAGAACAACTTCTGACAGTTGGAACTGTCAAAAATATTAAAATTTTTACTGGACAAGAGGGCTTCCAAGTTCAGAGTCTTGCTTACAACCAACAAACTCTCAGTTTATAATTTAACCCTTTGAAATTCAAAATACATCTTTGAAGTATATTTACAAATCATGACTATTAAGTAATTATTTTTTAGTTTGAAATGCGCTGAGTTTACTTAAACTAAGTCTTCAAACAGCATTCTTATATAAGCCAAATTAGTCTTTTGTACTTTAGTTGTGATCACCTTTTTATGTCTTAAAAACATGTGATATGGGGCTGGAATGATAGCACAGTGGGCAGGGCGTTTGCCTTGCATGCGGCCAACCTGGTTTGATTCCCCAGTATCCCGTGTGGTCCCCGAGCACCACCAGGGAGTGATTCCTGAGTGAAGAGCCAGGAATAACTCTTGGGCATTGCTGGGTGTGACCTAAAAAAGAAAAAAAGGGATATAAATCTTACAAGTTCTATATCATTACATAATACCTATTACTTGACAAGATTCTTTCCACAAGAATTAATGATATTCAGCATTTTTTGGTTTCTGGGTCACACCTGGTGATGCTCAGGGGTTACTCCTGACTCTGTACTCAGGAATTACTCCTGGCAGTGCTTGCAGGACATATAGAATGCCAGGGATAAAACTCAGGTAGGCCACATGCAAGCCAAATGATCTACCCGTTGTACCTATTGTTCCAGCCCCTAACTCTACTTTTTAATAAAAAAAAAACACACCCTGAATAGTTAAACTTTCATTGTTTTAAAAAATATTTATAGAAGTACTGTGAATTTCAGTTAACTAAATCATCTTGTCTGCACATTATTCCATTAAGTGCATCATGTGATAATCCTTTTAAAATTTACATTTTCACTTGTAGTGAAAATGATATATCTTCCCTTCCAAGTTCTAGTGGGAGCTAGTTATCTTTTTTTGTTTGTCTTTTTTGGGTCACATCCAGCGATGCTCAGGGGTCACTCCTGCTTCTGCACTCAGGAATTACTCCCCGGTGGTGCTCGGGGTCCATATGGGATGCCAGGGATTGAACCCAGGTTGGGCAACCCAGGTTGGCCGCAGCACAAGGCAAATGGCTTACCTGCTTGTGCTATCGCTCTGACCCCTACAAGAATTTATTCTTTCTGGGTCACACCTGGCGATGCTCAGGGGTTACTCCTGGCTCTGCACTCAGGAATTACTCCTGGCCGTACTTGGGGGACCATATGGGATGCTGGGGATTGAACATCGGTCGGCTGCATGCAAGGCAAATGCCCTACCCACTGGATTATCACTCAGGCCCCACAACATTTTTGTTGTACCTCACTTTGCTTTTAATATTTTTTCCCTCATGGTTATAAAAACATGTTTTTCCCTACTTTGTTTTGCAAAAGAAAGGTGTTAATTGTACATCAATCTCTTTCCACAGAGATCCCTTTGTTTTTATGAGTAATATATCTGTGAACTTAATCTTTTACAAAACGGACATACTGGAGTTTGACTTCTAGGATTATAAAAATTTGAGAGAAGACAAAGTTCAATGTCCTGTGTACAATTCAAAACGGATACTTGCAGAGATAGTAACTTACTTGAGGTCACAGAAATAACTATCATTGGCAGTAAATTTTTAAGTATTAGAATATGATTCCACTTAATTTCTCTGGGATGCCAACATTTAAGTTTTTGATTGCATTTGTATTCTATTGTCAAAATAATCAAGATACCAAAGAAGAAAAATTCTAATGTTCAATAAAACAATGATCTTCTGTAGGACATTATAATACTTTGTTCTGCTAATGCTATGGTCTTATGACATAAATTCTTTTACATTTTCAATTGCTATCATAGTAAAATAAATTTTGATGACATTGTATAGATTAGGGTGAGGGACAAGTGTGCTGAATAAAGTGACATTCTGGATGCACAACTAGCTGTATACACCTTATGAATGAGAATGAAGTGATGAAAGTTTCATTGTTTGAAGTTTTTAATGGATAAAAATGATAGAAAACCATAGTCTCATGTATAGAATTCTTATATTAATCCAATGAATAGCTCATTTCTGAATCCTAATTCTAAATTATTTCTTTAATTAATACCCATGTTAGTTTCTTTTATATAAAGTAATAGAGTCAACAGCATAGTACATAAAGGATTATTTCATCTAGGAACAGAGAGATATTACCGTGGGTAAGGCATTTGCTCTGCATGTGGCCAACCTCAATTTGATCCCTGGAACTGCATAGGGTCCCCTGAGCACACAGTCAGGAGGAAACTCTGAGCACCAGCAGATGAAGCCCCCAAACAAAAAAAAAGAAAAGTTAATCTCAAAAACTCATTCTATGGGGGGCCGGAGCGATAGCCCAGCGGGTGTAGGGCATTTGCCTTAGACGCGGCCGCCCATGCCGGCCCCGGTTCGATCCCCGCATCCCATATGGTCCCCTGAGCACCGCCAGGAGTGATTCCTGAGTGCAGAGCCAGGAGAAATCCCTGAGCATTGCCGGGTGTGACCCAAAAAGCAAAAAAAAAAAAAAAGTCATTCTATGAAAACCTTATTTTCAACTTTAAAAATACTGAACGTTAAAAGTAAAAGCTTTGAAAATACAGAGGTTCTTAAATTGTATTTACTTGGTAAGCCTTAAAATTCGGAATTACCCTTTAAAGCTATGTTAAATCAGATTAATTCCTTCAGTATTAATTTTAAAATTTATTGCACATATATTTTGCTAACTTTTCAGTTAATCTTAATGTTGATTGCGTGTATTAAGAAATATTTGAAGTAGGGGTTAGAGCAATAGCACAGTGGATAGGGTGTTTGCCTTGCACATGGTGGACCCGGGTTCAATTGTCGGCATCCCATGTGCTCCCCTGAGCACTGCCAGGAATAATTCCTGAGTTCAGAGCCAGGAGTAAACCCTGGGCATCGCCAGGTGTGACCCAAAAAGTCAGGAAAAAACTTAAAGCACACAGAAGCCTCAAGTTATAAATTTATATATTCCATATAGGAATAAATTGAAAGTATTAAAACTTAAATAGAACAATTTCATATAACAATAATTATACTAAGATAGGAAATAAAAAGGAAACAGCTTAAGGGGAAAAAGGGGAGGAATTCTGAACTTTCCATGGCTAAGCCATTCAGGTCTTGATTTAGAATTGTTTTTTTTTTTTGCTTTTTGAACCTTCTTTGGCCTTTCACCTGGGATATTGAGAATTGAATATTGAATCCAGGTCAGCTGTGTGCAAGGACAATGCCCTCCCCACTGTACTATCACTCCTGCCCAATTTAGGATGAGATTTGTTAAGATTTTCATGCTTTTTGCAATTTTCTGCTTAAGCTGTTTGCACTGTCATGTGTTGTATCTAGAATCTTGATATAAAAATCCCATTCTAATGGAATGTTGTTAGTATTTATTCTTGCATAAAAAAGAGAATTATTCTCAAATAATTGTCACATAATAATTGTCAAATAATTGCACAAAATAATTTTAGAGTGTCAGATATATCAGGTAAATTACTAAGGAATCTTTTTTTGGGGGCTTTTGGGGGGTGTCACACCTGGCAATGCTCAGGGGTTACTCCTGGTTTTGCACTCAGGAATTACACCTGGTGGTGCTCAGAGGACCATATGGGATGCTGGAGATCAAACCCGTGCCAGCCATGTGTAAGGCAATTGCCCTAACTACTGTGCTACTGCCCTGGCCCCAGGAATGATTTACTATAAAGCGCCTAAATATTTTACTGACATATAGTTATGCCTACTTTGGAGGAATTAACTATGCAATACTTATCTGTCATAAAAATGAACAGAGGATACCACATGAAAGAGACCCATATTATATTGTAAACAGAATTATAACTAATGCATCAATTGATGTTTGGTCACCAAAGTAGAGCCCAGAAGACTTCCCAAAGTGGGGCAATACTTCTGAATGCCACAGATCTTAAAGGCATCTCTGGGCACTGTGGTTCAGGCAAATGGGTATATTTGGTCTGGAAGATCAAAAAAGAACGCAATGCAATGCAATGCTAGAAGGAATCACATTTTATCGGTACAGGAAAGAAGCAAATAGCCACTCCGTTAGATTCTTTTGGGTAGCAGGGCTCACCTCTGGGGCTTTGTTCACTGGGTCCCTGTGCTCAGGGGCCACTCCTGGCATTGCTTTTGTACCTGCTCTCCAGCCCCTCTGATTAGACTGAATAGGAATGTTTTCCTAAGGTTACAGACTTGGATTTTTAATCTCTTAGCCAGCTGTAGTGCAATCACATGAATGATAAAGGAGGTGGGGTACAACAGGCAGAGCATTTGCCTTGCATGTGGTCAACTGGGATTTGATTCCTGGCATCCCCATATGGTTTCCCCACACCCTCCTCCCCCCTTATAAAAAAAGCTAATTGGAATTCCTGACCTCCATCATGCCTTCTTGAAACATTTCCAAAAGAGGGGCCAGAGTGATAGTACAGCAGGGAGGGCATTTGCCTTGTGTGCAGCAGACTTGGGTTTGATCCTCGACATCCCTTATGGCCCCCCAAGCACCACCAGGAGTAATTCCTCAGTGCAGAGCCAGGAGTAACCCCTGAGGGTTTCTAGGTGTGACCTCACACTGGCTAGGTGTGACCCAAAAAGAAAAAAAAAAAAAACAAAGAAACACCTAGGAATCACTATTTTTTTCTAGAAACATTTTTTCTTAATCTTGTCAGATGTATTGTCAAACTTCCCCAATCTGCATTACTAAGGAGATAAGATATGCTATCAATTTTTTTTCTTTTTTGGGTCACACCCTATGATGCTCAGGGGTTACTCCTGTCTCTTCACTCAGGAATTACTCCTGGCAGTGCTCAGGGGATCATATGATATGCTGAGGATCAAACCCAGGTGGGCTGCATGCAAGGCAAACGCCCTACCCGGTGTCCTTTTGCTCGCCCCTGCTGTGAAATTCTTTATTTCATAAATCATCTTAATGAGAAATAAAAAGTCCTTACAAAAACTTCACACAGAAAACTTAATTTTGATCTAATTGTGCCTTAAGAGGATTTTATTGAAGTTTAGGCTTTTATATATAATATATATATATATATATATATATATATATATATATATATATATATGTATTTGCTTTTTGGTCACACCTGGCGATGCTCTGGGGTTACTCCTGGCTCTGCACTCAGGAATTACTCCTGGCGGTGCTCGGGGGGACCATATGGGATGCTGGGGGATCGAACCCCGCCAGCCCATGTGCAAGGCAAACGCCCTTACCGCTGGGCTATCGCTCGGGCCCCCTGGCTTTGTCAATTTTTCAAGTGACTTGCCTCACTACTCTTGATGTCAATTAATTTATTATTATTTTGCTTTTTTTGGGTCTCACTCGGCAATGCTCAGGGGTTATTCCTGACTCTGCACTCAGAAATTACTCCTGGCGGTGCTCGGGGACCATATGGGATGCTGGGGATTGAACCCGGGTCTGCCGTGATGCAAGGTAAATGGTATCCCCGCTGTGCTATTGCTTCGACCCTGTTGTCAATTAATTTTATAATGGAAAAAATATACATCCTAAACAGGTTTTTTTTTTCTTTTTTGGGTCACACCCGCGATGCTCAGGGGTTACTCCTGGTTCTTTGCTCAGGAATTACTCCTGGCGGTGCTCGGGGACCATATAGGATGCTGGGGATTGAACCTGGGTCAGCCAGAAGGCAAATGCCCGACTTCATGCGCTATCGCCCGGCCCCGAACAGAATGTTTTAAGTGACAGAATGAAGTTAAAGGTTATTAAACCTTGCCAGGTTTAGTTATAAAGCAATTCTTTAAATTGACATGAAATACTAATCGATAACCTCCAAAATAAGTTTACAATTTAAACGGACATATGTTGTCATCTCAAAGTTACAAAAGATTTTTTTTTTTTTTTTTTGATAATGGGGATCAATCCTAGGCCGGCACAGGTTGGCCTCGTGCAAGGCAAACGCCCTACCCGCAGGGCTATCGCCGCCCCCACAAAAGATGTTTTATCCCCTATGTTTCCCTTCCTTCCCCCATTGTTGAGGCCAGGAAGACAGCCTGTGATGCTCAGGGTTACTGCTGGCTCTGTACTAAGTAGACGCCCATGGCGCTGCTATACGGTATGTGGTGATGGGGACGCCAATGGCTTCAAGAAAAGCAAGTGCATTACCTCCTGAACTCTGACCAACCCCTTAAGTTTTGTTTAGGCCATCCTCTGCAGCTCGGGCTATTTCTGGCTGTGCTTAGGTGTTTAGGGGACCATATATGAAACCATTGATCAAATTGGAGTGGTCACATGCAAGGCAAGTGTCTTACCTCCTGTACTATCTTTACAGCCATTGTTCAAAGATTTGATGAACTTTCATTTCAACACTGAAATGAGATGTAATTGTTTAGGTGAGATGATATTGATAGTTATCTGAATGCTTTAAAAACAGCCTAATTGGGACTAGGGGTTTGCTCAAGTGGTCAAGCTAATGCCTAGCATGTGTTGAGACCTGAGTTTGATTGCCAGCACTGCACTGCTGAGTGAACCCCTACCTGCCTGCCTGGGCACAGACAGACCCACCAGGCGTGCAGGCACTGGGTGTGGCACCTGTATTTATATCAGACAACCATAACCAATAGTTTGTGCCCTTTGTGATGAAATCTTAGGACTACTCTATTACATGATCACAGAATCCACATATCTGCATGTATATTCAGGGTTCACACATACACACAAGGACATGGAAACATCAGGTCCAGTATTACTG
>JAJIBD010017042.1:0-10789 GCA_021461705.1 Cryptotis parvus
CCCAGCATATCATATGGTCCCCAGAGCACCACCAGGAGTAATTCCTGAGTGCAGAGCCAGGAGTAACCCCTGAGCATCGCGGGTGTGACCCAAAAAAAAAAGAGATTCTATTAATGAGAGTAAGAGCAATAGCACAGGGCGGAGCGATAGTCCAGCGGGTAGGGCGTTTGCCTTTGCACGCCGACCGGCCTGTGCCAGCTCAGGTTCGATCCCCGGCATCCCATATGGTCCCCGAGCATCACCAGGAGTGATTCCTGAGTGCAGAGCCAGGAGTAACCCCTGAGCATTGCCGGGTGTGACCCAAAAAAAAAAAAAAAAGCACAGCGGGTAGGGCATTTGCCTTGCACCCAGCATCCCATATGGTCCACTGAGCATGGCCAGGAGTAATTCCTGAGCAAAGAGAGTAACCTAAGAGTTGCCGGGTGTGACCCAAAAAAGCAGAAATGAGGGAGGAGGGAGAAGGAGAGGGAGAGAGAGAGGCGGCAGTGCGAGAAAGAGAGAGAGAGAGAGAGATTGAGGGGAGGGAAAAGGAGAGGAGGGGGAGAGAGAGAGAGATTGAGAGATTGAGATTCTGCTAATGGTGGCCAGAATAGTACAACAGGTAGGGCACTTGCTGTGCATGTGGCCAGCCCTGCTTCAGTCCTGGGAACCTTATAGGCTCCCCCATCCCCTCAAGGCGTATCTTCTTTTTTTTTCTTTTTTGGGTCACACCCGTGTCGCTCAGGGGGTTACTCCTGGCTCTGCACTCAGGAATTACTCCTGGCGGTGCTCAGGGGACCATATGGGATGCCGGGGATCGAACCCTGACCCCTGACCGGCACAGGCTGGCCTCCTGCAAGGCAAATGCCCTACCCGCTGGGCTGTCACTCCAGCCCCAAGGCATATCTTAAGCACAGCTGTGTGTGGCCCAAAAAAGCAAAACAAACTGAAAAAAGTCTTCGAATATTCATTTCCCTCCATCTCTCTAGTGTCTCGCTAGTCTGCATGTCCTGTTCTCTCTTCCCCAGACTGGACCCTGCACCCACAGCTCCTGCATTGGCTCCTCGTGCGGGGACTGCCCCGACCGTCCCTCCTGCTCGCTGCTCACGGACCTTCATCACGTTCAGTGATGATGCAACTTTTGAGGAATGGTTTCCCCAAGGACGGCCCCCCCAAAGTCCCAGTCCGGGAGGTCTGTCCAGTGACCCATCGCCCTGCCCTGTACCGGGACCCTGTGACGGACATCCCCTATGCCACTGCACGCGCCTTTAAGATCATCCGTGAAGCCTACAAGAAGTACATCACTGCCCATGGCCTCCCGCCTGCAGCCTCAGCCCTGGGCCCTGGCCCACCTCCGCCTGATCCCTCGCAGGCTCTGGGCCCCGGGGGCTGCGCCAGAGAATTGTAATCAAATGAGCAGAAGTAGAGTCCTTGGAGATCTCTTCCCTGCACTCTTCTTCCTCCGGGCCCACTTGTCCCGCCACTCCCATGTCATCCCTGGCCCTTGCCCAGACCTTTTCTGTTTCTTTCCCAAGTCCCTGCTGGTTTTGTTTGTATTTTTTAACCAAATAAAGTAGAAAGGTCACTTTTGGTGTCTGGTGTCTAATGTAGGATTGGGAGTAGGAAGCATTTGTGAGTGAGTGAGTGAGTGAGTGTGTGTGTGTGTGTGTGTTTGCTTGCTTGATAGCATTCATTATAAGCTCTTTTAATTTTTTATTTGAGGGTTTTGGGCTACACCCGGAAGTGTGCAGGACTTACTCCTGGCTCTGTCCTCCAGGGTCACTCCTGGTGGGACTTGGAAGACCCTGAGGAATTCTGGAGATTGAACGTAGACCTGCAAGACAGGCGCCTTAACTGTTGGGCTATCTCTCCATCCCATCTTTAAAACATTTTAAAGTGCTGTTCCAATTAGATTATAAACAACTTAAAAATTGGGGCCCACGGGGCCGGGCTGGGTGTCTGCCCTTGCACGCAGCCGGCCCATGCCGGCCCAGGTTCGATCCCCGGCATCCCATATGGTCCCCCAAGCACCGCCAGGAGTAATTCCTGAGCAAAGAGCCAGGAATAACCCCTGAGCATCGCCGGTGTGACCCAAAAAAAAGAAAAAAAAATGGGGCCAGGGCCAGAGCGATAGCTCAGCAGGGAGGGCGTTTGCCTTGCATGTGGCCGACCGGGTTCCATCCTCGGCATCCCATATGGTCCCCAAGCACCTCCAGGAGTAAGTCCTGAGTACAGAACCAGGAGTAACCCCTGAGCATTGCTGCAAAAAAATGCAAAAAATTCATGCCAGAGCAATAGTATGTGTCACACATGATGGACCCAGGTTAGATCTGCACCAGTGTCATCCCCTGAGCATTGCCGCGTTTGGCTGTCCCTCCGTAAGAATCAGACGCCAAGGACTGGGGAAGAGTCCAATGAGCTGGGCATATCTTCACATGCTAGAGATTCAGTCCCTGGCATTGCTGGGAACAGTCCCTGAGCACAGGGCTTGGCGTAGTGCTTTGAACCCTTGGGAGGCTCCTGTGTAGGGAAAGGGAGGAGCTGCCATGGCGTCTGGTGGCCACTAGAGGCTCCCGGCTGGAGGGGTATGGGGGCTGAGTATATGTGATCTCCCACTACCCCCACCTGGCCTGAGCTAAAATAATAAAATGCTGAGCTCACTGTTCCCCACCCTCTCCCTGGGCTCCGGGCTCCTGTTGCTGCGGACACTGACTCCAGAAGGAACAGACAGACAGACAGGAGGGTCGCTGAGAAAGGAGGCCACCTCCAGGACGGGTACAGGGGGTAGACTGGGGTCTGGTGGGTCAGGGCTCGGTGGGAGGGGGTGGGTAAGAGTGGCCCGTGTGGGGGAAAGACACGCAGCGTGTCCCCGTCCCTCTGCCCCGACTGCTGCTCTTGCTCTGCTCACATTGGCAGTGTAAGGGCACACACATTTTGGGAGTCTTCAGTCGCCCCGGAGGCTTGTGTTTTTCATTTGGAAAACGATTTGGCACAATCATCTCACTGCCTTTTGGGAAACGTCATCCCACTTCCAGGCGTTCCCCACCCATTGGTCTGGTGTCACCTTCCCGTACAGGGCCAGGGACAAATTCAGGGCACTCAGTCTTACGGTGGGAGATTCTATCACCAAGTCTCCCAACCTGGACTCCCCATTTCCCTGAGTATTTGCTTTTCCTTAGGATCTGGGATTTGGGTAAACAATGAAATCTGTATGCGTCAGTGAGAGAGGGAACAAGCCGGGTGGGGTGAGGAGAACCCCCACCCCGAAACCTCTATGCTTCCTTAACCAGTTTAGGAAAAGGCTGGGCTCCGGTGAGGAGAGAGCTTTCCCTGAGCTTTTCTGCCGCCCCCCCCACGAGAACTGGGCAGTGGGCCAGCAGCGTTGGCAGGGCCTCTGGCAGCTGTTGGGCAGGGGGTGCTGAGGCGTGTCGCGCAGCAGTGTGCTGCCTACAATGGGAAAACAAACTGCTAGGACACTGCAGCCTCCCTAGCCAAAGGCTGGATCTGGAGGAGCAGGAGCAGGACTTACTTGTTTCTTGGGGACAGGGGAGGCGGGGCGAGGGTGGGCCATACCTGTTGTGCTCAGGGCTCTCTGCTCAGGGTGGTGTTGGGGATAGGATTAACTGTGTCTATAGCAAGTGCTTTTTTGCTGCCCTCTCTGGTCCTCTCTGGTTTGGATCAAGCAGCTTGGCCTTCCCTGTCTTCCTAGGCCCGGCTCCATTTCTGAGTCAGAATCCATTTCCTGCTGGACACCACCCCTTGTTTTTTTGTCTGTCTCTTCTGTGTCCACATGCATCTCCCCGTTGTCCTCTCTCTCCCTTTGTCCCTCAGACTCCGTAGGTGTTACACACTGGGGACGGGGTGGGGTCCACCATGTCATCATATCAGAAGGAGTTGGAAAAGTACAGAGACATAGACGAAGATGAGATTCTCAGGACCTTGAGCCCTGAAGAGCTGGAGCAACTGGATTGTGAGCTGCAAGAGATGGACCCTGAGGTAGGGGCTCCCACGCGGGGGTGCAGGCACTGGAGAAGGACAGGGGTCTGGGTGGCTGAGACCAGAGCTACCTCTAGGACCTGAAGGTGGGGCACATCTGCCGATGCTCAGGCCTTACTCCTGGCTCTGCGTTCAGGATCACTCTGGCAGGGCTCAGGGGACACTCTAGGGTGTGGGGAGGAAATCGGGTCGGCCACTTGCAAGGCCACATACTCTGCCCTCGGTGCTCTCGCTCCGACCCCCAGTCTGACTTTCTCCCCAAACTCCTGGTGAAGAACATGCTCCTCCCAGCTGGGCTGCGACAGCGTGACCAGACCAAGAAGGAGCCCCACAGGCCCCCTGGACCGCGAGGCGCTCCTACAGTACCTGGAGCAGCAGGCGCTGGAGGTCAAAGAACGGGACGACCTGGTGCCCTACACGGGCGAGAAGAAAGGTCCGCAGCCCACACCTACATGTCTGCCCACGGCTTCAGGGGTGTTCTCGGAGCTCGGGCCTGAGCACCCCACCTAGGGAGGGCAGGGAGCTGGCCTGGTGTTGTATCTGGGGGCCCTGAGCCGCCTTACCTCTGCCCAGGAAAACCTTTCATTGAACCCAAGCGGGAAATTCCTGCTGAGGAGCAGATCACTCTGGAGCCTGAGCTAGAGGAAGCGCTGGCCCATGCCACCGACGCTGAGATGTGCGACATTGCAGGTGGGCATGATGGACACGCAGGAAGGGGCAGGGCAGGGCTTACTAGGGGGGAGAAGGCACAGTCAGAGGATGTGGTGTGGTGACACAGCTTCGCAGAACTGCTTTTTTGGTTTTCTTGTTGGTTTATATACTTTTTTTTTTTAAATAACTTGTTTACTTTATTTTTTATTTATCTATTTATTTAGCTATATTTATCTATTTATTTGTTTATTTATTTTGCTTTTTTGGGTCACACCCGGCAATGTTCAGGGGGTTTCTCCTGGCTCTGCACTCAGGAATTACTCCTGGCTGTGCTCGGGCGACCATATGGGATGCCGGGATCGAACCCGAGCCAGCACAGGCTGGCGCGTCAAAGGCAAATGCCCTACCGCTGGGCTATCGCTCCGCCCAGGTTTATATACTTTTTAATTGAACAAGGCCAGTTTTGATTTTGTATTTTTTGTGTTTGAGCCACCCCTAATGGTACTCCAGAGGGGCTCCTGGCTGTCTTTGGGGACCATGGGGCTCTGATCTAAAACTGAACCTCTGTGTAAATTCCCTCAGGATCTCCCCTTCTCACAGGGTCAATATTGCACTGATTTTAAAGTCTGAGTGGGCTGGAGAGATAGTGCAGTGGGTGACATGCCTGCCTGGTAGACAGCCGACCAGGTTTGATCCCCAGCACCACCTAAGGTCCCCGGCTACCCATATGGTTGCCCAATCCCAGCCAGGAGTGACCCCTGAGTGCAGAACCAGAAGTAAACCCTGAGCACCATCAAGTGTAGCCCAGAAGCAAAGTATATGCAAGTGGACTCTTCTGACTGAAAATGGAAGTCTGGAGCTGGAGTACAGTGGGTAGGGCACTTGCCTTACGCCCCAGGTTCAATCCCCAGCCCTAGCCCTGCCGAGAGTGATTTTTGAACATAGAGCCAGGAGTAAGCCCTGAGCATTGCTGGGTGCCCGAAGCAACAAGTCACTGCCCTATGCGCAATCCCTTATTATAGAAGGAATCCCATGGAGACTGACTGGGAACCTGTTTTATTGGGTCTTGAGGCCACACCCAGGGGTTCTCAGCGTCTATTCCTGGCTCTGGGATGAATCAGTCCTGGTCGAGCTCTGTGGATCATCTGTGGTGCCAAGGATTGAACCAGGGTCAGCTGCATCTGAGGTGACCCTTAACCTCTGTATTAACTTTCTGGGCCCCCAAAGCAAGCACTTTGGGCTTTAAAAAGTGCAACAGGGGCCAGAGCAATAGTACAGCATTTACCTTGAATGTGGCTGACCCATGTTCGATTCCCAGCATACCACCCTGGAAGCCACCAGAAGTAATTATTGAGCACAGAGGCAGGGGTTACCCCTGAACATCTCTGGTATGACCACAAAAGAAAAAAAAAATCAAGTATTTATTAAAAAAAAATGCTTCAGGGCCGGAGCGATAGCCCAGCGGGTAGGGCATTTGCCTTGCGCGTGGCCGCCCATGCTGGCCCAGGTTTGATCCCCGGCATCCCATATGGTCCCCCGAGCACCGCCAGGAGTGATTCCTGAGTGCAGAGCCAGGAGAAACCCCTGAGCATTGCCGGGTGTGACCCAAAAAAGAAAAAACAAATGCTTCAGAACGCAGGTGGGAATGCAGGCCCAGAGGAAAGCCTTTCTCACTCCCTGCCTTCTGCTTCCTGCTCCAGCTATCCTGGGCATGTACACACTCATGAGCAACAAGCAGTACTATGATGCTATCTGCAGCGGCGAGATCTGCAACACCGAAGGGATCAGCAGTGAGTGTGTGAGACCTTGCAGCCGGGCCCGAGGGGTCAGCAGTGTGTGGGACCGTCCAGCTGGGCCCGAGGGGTCAGCAGTGAGTGTGTGGGACCCTGTAGCCGGGCCCTGAGGGGTCAGCAGTGTGTGGAGACCTTGCAGCCGGGCCCGAGGGGTCAGCAGTGTGTGGGACCGTCCAGCTGGGCCTGAGGGGTCAGCAGTGAGTGTGTGGGACTGTTCAACTGGGCCTAAGGGGTCAGCAGTGTGTGGGACCCTGCAGCCGGGCCTGAGGGGGTCAGCAGTGAGAGTATTGGACTCTGCAGCCGGGCCTGAGGAGTCATCAGTGTGCGGGACTGACCAGCTGGGTCTGAGGGGTCAGCACTGAGTGTGTGGGACCCTGCAGCCGGGACCTGAGGGGTCAGCAGTGAGAGTGTGGGACCCTGTAGCCGGGCCTGAGGGGTCAGCACTGAGTATGTGGGACCATCCAGCTGGGTCTGAGGGGTCAGCAGTGAGAGTGTGGGACCCTGTAGCCGGGCCTGAGGGGTCAGCACTGAGTGTGTGGGACCGTCCAGCTGGGCCTGAGGGGTCAGCAGTGAGAGTGTGGGACCCTGTAGCCGGGCCTGAGGGGCCATCACTGAGTGTGTGGGACCGTCCAGCTGGGCCTGAGGGGTCAGCAGTGAGAGTGTGGGACCGCTCCAGCTGGGCCTGAGGGGTCAGCAGTGAGAGTGTGGGACCGTCCAGCTGGGAGTGTGGGACCCTGTAGCCGGACCTGAGGGGTCAGCAGTGAGAGTGTGGGACCGTCCAGCTGGGTCTGAGGGGTCAGCAGTGAGAGTGTGGGACCCTGTAGCCGGGCCTGAGGGGTCAGCAGTGAGAGTGTGGGACCCTGCAGCCGGGCCTGAGGGGTCAGCACTGAATGTGTGGGACCATCCAGCTGGGCCTGAGGCCCCGGGGCCAGGTCCTGAAGGGTGAAAGGTGGGATGAGAGCACGCAGGGCATGAGTCAGAGTCAGTGGTGGGGATGTGACTGAAAGGGTCCTTCATGCCCTTTTCACTTACCCACAGGTGTGGTGCAGCCTGACAAGTATAAGCCAGTGCCAGATGAGCCCCCAATCCCACAAAGATCGATGAGATCCTCAAGAGCGTCCGTGGTAATGACAAGGAGCTGGAGGAGGTGAACCTCAACAACATACAGGTATTCGAGCACTTCCCTCCCAGGCCAAGCTGCTAGCCAGGGCAGCCGCCCAGCCCCTGTGTTCCCGACAGGACATCCCAATGGCTCTGCTGACCGAGCTGTGTGAGGCAATGAAGACAAACACCCACATTCGGAGCTTCAGTCTGGCAGCCACCAAGAGTGGAGACCCCATTGCCAATGTAAGGCTAGCATGGCCCCTCCACCTCCACTGGGTTTCGCAGGCTGGTGTTGGGGTCTGTTCTAACCACGGGACATCCCAATGGAGTCTCTGGCCACTAGCCCTGCCCTGTGACCACGGTTCTGAAATTCTTATCAGGGATGGATCGATAGTGGGGGGGGGGCATCTGCCTTGCACATGACTGACCCAGGTTCAATCTCCGGCATCCTATATGGTCCCCCGAGCACCACCAGGAGTAATTCCTGAGCGCAGAGCCAGGAGTAGTCCCTGAGCACTGAGTGTGACCCAAAAAGGAAAAAAAAGTCTTATCATCTGCGAAACCCTCTGCATGCCCATGTCCACTGCAGCAGCCACGACCCTACCAGCCCCCTAAACCCACTGCACCTACCCCCTGCTGCCCCCACACCGCCTCCTCAGTGGGCTGCGCTTCCCTCTCGCTTGTTCTCTCCTGTCATCCGGGAGACAAGTCCCTCACCCACCCCACCTGCCCAGGCGGTGGCAGACATGCTGCGTGAGAACCGCAGCGTCCAGAGCCTGAACATTGAGTCCAACTTCATCAGCAGCGCGGGGCTCATGGCCGTGCTGAAGGCCGTCCGGGAGAACGCCACCCCTCACGGAGCTCCGCGTGGACAACCAGGTCAGCACCTCCTGCCAGCCCGCCCCTCCCGCTTCGTGCAAGTCTGCATGACCAGGCTCCTTTGTGGGGCTGGAGAGATAGTACCACAGGTAGGTTGTCTCATGTGGCCAACCCATGTTCCATCCCCAGCACTCCTTATGGTACCCCAAGCCCACCAAGAGTCCCTAAAGCGCAAAGCCAGGAGGAAGCCCTGAGCACCACCAGGTGTGGCCTCACAACCGAAAAAAGAGCAAGCTCCTTTGCTCTCCCCAAGGGTCTGAGCTGGTGAACCGCCGAGAGCGTGGCTGACCTTTCTCCTCTCACAGCGCCAGTGGCCTGGTGACGCGGTGGAGATGGAGATGGCCACTGTGCTGGAGCAGTGCCCCTCCATCGTCCGATTTGGCTACCACTTCACCCAGCAGGGCCCCGTGCCCGGGCAGCCCAGGCCATGACCCGGAATAATGAACTCCGTGAGTGACATGGTGGGGGCAGGGGTGATAGCATGGATTCTGGAAGCTACTCAGTGTCTAGAATCAGGGCCCTGCCAAAGCCATATTACTGTGAGCAGTTGATCTCACTGAAGTGGCCAGAGGAAGCAGGACAGTTGCCACCCAATCCATGCTGGCAGAGACAGAAGGAAGGAGCCATTCCTGTCTGGGGAGGGATATTTTATTGACAACATTGTTTCCTGCTTTGTTAGTGGGGAGGCATGTCTGGTGGGCTCTCCCTGGGCCTTTTCTTTCCTTGGGTGCTTTGTTTTTGGACCACACCTGGCAGTGCTTGGCAGTTGCTCTCAGTCCAGTGCTCAGATGGGATGATGCAGTGCCGGGTGCTGAACCCTCGGGCTTCCACATGCCATCTCCCAACCCTACTTGCTGGAGAGCCAAAGGGAGCACTGTGGTGGGAAGCTGGAGAAGGGCCGACACCTATTCCCCTGCCCCCCCACACAGGCCGTCAGCAGCAGAAGAGATGACAAGGCCTGTCCCTGTCCCAGTGCAAGCTGGGAGCCCTGAACCCGGAAATCTTTGCCCACTCCTTTCTGTAAATAAAGGTCCTTCTGTCCACTCTGCCTGCCTCCTTCCACGGGCTCTGGAGTGGGAATCTTGGGTGCCATCTCCCTGGGTCACTGCCAACTTCAGAGGATTATTTATACTCTAGGGGCAGCAGGCAAGGAGGTTCCGGTTACCAGGAGGAGGTGGGGACACCCTCCCCAGTGCTCCCTGAACCTGCTAATGCCTTCAGGAGTAGGCTGTGCCCACAGGGCACCCTGTCTTGGCACTGCTCCTAGATGTGGCTGGGACCCCAGGCCAGGCTTGCCCACAGCCTTCACGTGTTCGGGAGGAAAGGGCTTGGCGTGGAGGGGGGAGAGGCAAGCACGAAGGGCATAGGGCTTCCTCCAACAAACTTATTAATAGGGCTGCGGGCTATGGGCAGCTGACGCCTGGCAGGACTCTGGGAGGAGGAGGTGGGGAGGGGTCAGGAATAGGGGATCTGTGTCCACTGTGGGGAGGCCTGGCCAGCCTGAGAATGAGCAGAGCTGAAGGACGGCGCTGGGACTGGCCACCTGGCTAGAGGGAGACTTGCCAGGCCCTGCAGTGGTTTATTTGCCAACTGAGTGAGGGAGGTGTCAATCCAGGGTGGCCCAGGGGGCTCCCTCCTCATCAGAATCAAACTCGACATTCGCATCTTTGACCCATCGGCCTTGTCCATCTGGGACCCATCCAGAGCTGGAAATAACAAGAGGAAAAAGAACTAGAGTTTATTAAGTCAGTGGGGATAAGAAAAGGTCATTGTGAAGGTCTCTCTAAACAGGAGGGCCAGAGAGAAGCCTCTGGATAAATGATTCCCAGACTCACCTTCGTAGGTAGAGGTAGTGGTTGAGAGCGCGCCTCCTGGTGGGGCTCAGAGGGGCGGGGGCGGGGCTGGTTTCGCGGCTCCTGGGCATGGGTGCCAGTTATCGCTGTGGCTTCCTTGTCCATCCCACTCTGGAGCTCAGGTGCTGGGGGTGCTTGAGGGGCCTGGGAAGCAGAGAGTCGGGGGCTTCTGGTCTGGGCACAGAGGAATCAAAAGGTGTAAGGAGGGGTCGGAGTGACAGCACAGCAGGGAGGGCGTTTGCCTCACACATGACCAAACCAGGTTTGATCCCCAGCATCCCATATGGTCCTTCGAGCAACACCAGAAGAAACCCCTGAGCATCGCCAGGGTAGCGCCCACAAAGCTAAAGAGTCATAAAGCAGGAGGCAGCTCTCTGATTCCCAATGCCTATAGCGGCTTCTCCAGTCGGTGGAAGGGTCTCCAGGGACCAGGAGGACTTCCTCTGTGAGGTTTTGAGGGACTAGACACACTTCCTCTGGGAGGTTTCGAGGGTCAAGTGTACTTCCTCTGTGAGCATGTGGCTCTGCTCCAAC
>JAJIBD010017046.1:0-26244 GCA_021461705.1 Cryptotis parvus
AAAGATCTACTGATAACATTAAAGTTTTCCTTCTGTACTCACTGATTTTCTTTGTAGATAGTGTGAGAGCCCTATTCTAAGTGTTGTCCTTTCTTAAAACCCACTTCTTATATAAACAAAAAACCCAATACATCAAGATCCCTTCGTGAGCTGTATTACGGATTCACCACCAGGATCTCCCCCATTCTACAAAGAAGTGATCATTGATGTCAAAAGAGGGGTTCAGCTGGGTGATACCATTTCACCAAAACTCTTCAGCGCCACCCCCCGAGAACATCATGTGACAATTAGAATGGGAAGGAATGGGAGTGAAGGTAGATGGTCGGGCAACTACACCACCTCGGCTTTGCTGTTCACATCGTTCTAATAACACCAAACATTAGCCAAGCAGCACAAATGCTGGCTGACTTCTACCGAGAATGTGGAAAGATAGGTCTACAGCTGAATCTAAAGAAAACTATGTTTATGAAAAATGAACTAATTCCAGAGGCCCCACTCACTCTCAATGGAACAGACATCTCTGAATGCAGCAGTTATGTGTACCTAGGTCGAGAAGTCAACATGATGAACGACCTAAAACCTGAGCTGCGCAGGAGCAAGAGAACAGCATGGAATGCCTTCAAAGGCATCGAAGAAGTAGCTAAAAGGACAAAGAACCTCCGGCTCCGGGCACATATCTTTGACTCCACCATTCTCCCTGCATTAACATATGCCTCAGAGACCTGGGCCCTACGAAAACAGGATGAGAATGCTGTTCGGGTCTCCCAGAGAGGAATCAAAAGAGCTATGCTTGGAATATCATGCATCACTCAAGTGAGAGAAGGAATCCGGAGTTCTGACCTCCGTCACTATTCCAGAATCAGGGAGCTGTCTCGTTTGCCAAGGCATTGAAAATCAGATGGGCTGGACATGTAATGCGATTTGGAGACAACGCTGGACTAGAGCCACTACCGACTGGATCCTACGGGATGTCAAAAGATCACGTTGCCGCCCACCTACAAGATGGTCAGACTTCCTTGTAAAGACCCTGAAGGAACGGTTTGAGGCTCTTCATATTCTTGAATCAACCAGATGCCATTGGGCTACATTGGCACGTGATAGGGTCCAATGGAAATGTTACTGGTGCCCGCTTGAGCAAATGGTGAATAACGGGATTCAAGTGACTTGAGTGTCATTCCTTAATGTCCACAGGGGTTGATTTCAGATGCCTAATGGCTAGCAAGAGCCAAGAGGTGCTCAAGTTCCTTTTATATAATGGCATAGTGTTCACATATAACATTCATATTACTATATTTTATATCATATATAGATTACAGTGCATTTAAATTGTCTTCCGCATTACAAGTAAATAGTTGTTTTACTGTATTCCAGCAATGAAAACAAGAGAATAAGTCTAAACATGTTCAGTACAGATGCAAACATTCAAGACCTAACTACATAGAGCTTTTGATCTACGTTGGTTGAATCTGTGAATGTGAATATGGTGAGCCAACTCTTAATAATGACATGACTGGTTACAAAGACTGATTGTTCTTAAGATTTGCACATAAGGGCCAACTCTCTAGAGCATATGCTTTGCATACAAGAAACCCAGGTTTGATTCCAGCATCATCTGGTCTCCTGTGCACTACTAGGAGTGACTTCTGAGTAATGCTGGGTATGGCCCAAAACAAAAACAAAACAAAACAAAACAAAACAAACAAAACAAAACATTTTACATGTCAGCTTACTACCTCGAAGTCTAATTTAGGTACAATAAATGATGGCTCTACATTTGTTTGAAGGATGTTCCCAAATTCTTCTCCTACATTTACTAAGCATATAAGCCATTTTTTGTTTGTTTGGGGCACCACACCTGGCAGTATTCAGTTGCTTCACCCAGCTCAGTGCTTGGGGTTGCTCCGGGAAAACTTGAACGCTGACCTCCTGAATACAAAACATATACTCTAGCCTGTTGAATGAGCACTTTGACCTAATGGAGAGAAATTTTTTAGTCTTCAGTGGACTATGCATACGTACATACATACATACATACATACATATATATATTATTTAAGGTATTTTATTATACCACAGTGAGATATACAATTACAAGATGTTCATGTTTGAGTTTTGGTTACAGTGTTCCAGCACCCATCCCTCCATCCGTGCCCATTTCCCACCACCAATGTCCCCACTTCCTTCCCCCTTCCCCCCGGCCTGCCTCCATGGCAGGTTCTTCATCCTTCATCTACCTTCTCTCTCTCTCTCTCTCTCTCTCTCTCTCTCTCTCTCTCTCTCTGTCTCTCTGTCTCTCTCTCTCCTCGCTTCCCTTTCTTACACATTGTGGATTGTAATACATACCTTTTTTTTTTTTTTGGGTCACACCCGGCGATGCTCAGGGGTTACTCCTGGCTCTGCACTCAGGAATTACTCCCGGCAGTGCTCAGGGGACCATATGGGATGCAGAGGATCACGGGCCGGCATGGGCCGGCTGCGTGCAAGGCAAACACCCTACCCGCTGGGCTATCGCTCTGGCCCCATGTAATACATACCCTTTAGAGGTTATCATGTGTATCTTTTTGCCTATATTCAATGCTCAGGTCTCGGATGGTATCATCATTTTCAAAGATTATCAGCACACTGCTCCCTTCTCTGTCTAACCTAGCCTCTGACTCCCACACGTTTGTGGTATAGTAGGTTTTGAGATATCACATGGGGATCAGGCTGTGTTGAGCTGTGGAGTCTGGAGCAGAGGATGACTGTGGTTGGGCTGCACGAGGTTTACAGACTTCTGGGAGCCTGGCGGAGGACAGGCCAAGGAGCAAAACCTGCCTATATTTGTGATATGTAATCCTTTTGTTCAAAGAGCAAATTGTTCCTTTGTTTAAAGAACAAACTGTTCTTTGAAGTTGTTGCATGTGGCTGACCGTTCCCTCAAGACCATTGTGGAACAGAAAGACTATCTGAGGTGCTGGACACCGGGTTTGGAAGAAACAGGAGTCATCTGAATAAGAGAAGAAGCCAGAGGAACCCCGCAGGGAAAAGCAAGAAGCCAGAGGAACCCCTGCAGCATGAGGGCAGCCATCTTCAACATCCAAACTCCACAGCTTGTCAAAGCTCCACCCAAGGGAAAAGAGGATCTCTCCCCATTGTAGTTCATCAGTAAATGCATGAATTGAGAGCCTACTACTGAGAGTATCCCATCAACACGGCAGGGCCTGGCAAGCTACCCGTATCATGTTTGATGTGCCAAAAACCAGTAACAATTATAGACCTCATTCCCGTGACCTGAACGAAAGGTTGGAGGTGAATGGTTTGAGGCTTTTCGGTGTTCCTGGAGCAAGCAGATGCCCTTGGGCTACACTTGCATGTGACAGGACATATGGAGATGTTACTGGTGCCCGCTCGAGCGGCAAGACAAGTGACAAGTGACAACCCTTTTGTTAAAATTTACTAAAATTTGATTTGGAAATGTCTAAGGGATACTGGTATATAATAATTTTTGTAAGTTTTTGTTTAATCAATATAAAGATAGTATTGTAGATTAATTTTTTTTTTTTTTATTTTTTTTTATTTAATTTTATTTTATTATTCCCCCCCAATATTATTACACCATTTTAGACATACAATTGAAAGATGCTCATGTAGAGTTTTGGTTCTACAGTGTTCCAACGCCCATCCCTCCACCCAAATCCATCTCCCCATCACCAATGTCCCCCCCCTCCCTCCCCCCCCCACACCTCAAATACTTGGTGTAATTTGAGAAATGTTATCTTCAGGTTTTTATTTTTTTTGAAGAGTGTATTTCATCTTTAAATGTTTGCTAGAATTCATCAGTGAAACCAATGTGCATGAATTTTTCTTCAAATTTGTATTTTTAATTTTAAAAACTGAATCACCATGATTTACAAAGTTACCTAGTTATTCATGATTGGCTGTCGGGTGGTGGCAAGATCCCTGTTGCAATCAGTTCTCATGCTCTGTTTCTGTTGCTTTGAGCGTTTGTTATTCCCCTACTAGGTTCCTTTTCATCCCCAATCTGCAGAGAGATCATTCAATGCCTGTCCCTCTCTCTCTCTGATGAACTTTGCTCAGCATGATTCTTTAAAGAGCCATCCACGTGGCAGGAAATATGTATGACTTCATAATTTCTAATGGCCAAGTAGTATTTCACTGTGTATGTATACTATAGTTCCCTTATCTAGTCATCCGTTCTTCGACACTTGAGTTGTATCTCAGATTTTTCTTCAGATTTTTAGACATGTTCAGTGTCATTAAGAGAGGCTGGAGCTGGAACCTTGACCCAGGCTGTTCTGCAGTCTGGGCAGGCTGTGGAACCTTGCACATAGCCGACCCAGGTTCAATCCAGGGCACCCGATATAGTCCCCTGAGCACTGCCAGGAGTAATTCCTGAACACAGAGCCAGAAGTAACCCCTGAGCATCGCTGGGTATGGCCAAAAAGAAAAAAAAGAAGAGAGAGAAGAGAAGAGATAGAGAACTGTTCTGATATATATATTTTTTCCTTGCGTAAGCTCGGATAGTCTTTCAGGGAATTTGTCCTCTTTTTTCTGTCACTTTTATTGCATAGTTATTAATCATGCTCACAGCAGAGCCTGGCAACCTACCCATGTCGTATTTGATATGCCAAATACCAGTAACAATTATAGACCTCATTCCCACGACCTGATGGAATGGTTTGAGGCTCTTTATGTTCCTGGAGCAAGCAGGTGCCCTTGGGCTCTACTTGCATGAGATAGGATATATGGAGATGTTACTGGTGCCCGCTCTAGCAAATAGATGATGAGCGGGAAGACAGTGAAGACAGTGATTAATCATGCTATTTCTCTATTTTCCTTGTAATATTATTAATTACTACAGGCTCCATTATTGATAATAGTAATTTGTCTTCTCCTTTAATAATCCCAAATAATTTGGGTAGCATTTAGTTTATCATTGATTGCACAATTTTGTTTGGGGCGGAGTTGAGCTATTTCCAACTTTGCTTGAGAAACTTCCTCTTGGCGCTGTGCTTGGGGACCATTTGTGAAACTGGTGATCAAACTGGGTTCAGCCGCATGCAAAGCAAGTGCCTTACCTGCTTGCTATCATTTGGATCCTTCTTTTTGAATACAGGTGTTTGATGGTGTAAATGTTCACCTGTGCTCTGCTTTGGTTATATCTCAAACATTTTCATGTTTCCATTTTAGTCTATTTAATTTATTTTTTGTTTTGTTTTGAGGCCACAATGGGCAGTGTTCAGGGGTAACTCTTCGCTTTGCACTAAGGAATTGAGGCAGGCTTGAGGAACCTTTTGTGATCCTGGAGATTGAACCAGGATTGACCAAGTACAAGGCAAGAGTACCACATACTGGACTATCTCTCCAACCCCCTATTATTTTTATTATTTTTAATTCTTTTAAAATTTTTATTATACTGTTGGATGACAGGATTAGCTAGTCTTGGAGCTTTGCTGTTTTACCCACTCACAGCTTAATCTACTTACATGTTCTTAAGCCAAGATTCATTCTAATGAAATCTCTCTTCTATTAAACACTGATAGAGGGTGTGGCAGTTACGGAAGTCACCTTGACTCTGAATAACGTCTGACTTATTGTACATCTACTAAGACTTCTATGTTTTCTAGATTGGGCACAGCTCCTCTTTATACCCACTGCACCCAGCGTAGGACAGTTAGAATTTACTAAGAGACTACCATCCTGGCTAGGTTGAGACCATCTTTAAGATTATAGGAAGGATCATACTAGTTATGAGGGCGAGTGTGACCCTTTCAGTACACGGAGAACAAGATACTCAGAATCACCCTGGTGCAATAAGAAGGACCTTATGGGTACCATCTAGATTACGTGAATACATGAAGCCCATGGAAATTAAGATGTATTACTTTATATCAGCCCCCCCCCAGTGTTTTATTTATTTATTTATTTATTTATTTATTATTTGCTTTTGGGGTCACACCCAGCGATGCTCAGGGTTACTCCCTGGCTCTTTGCTCAGGAATTTCTCCTGGCGGTGCTCGGGAACCATATGGGATGCCGGGGATCGACCCGGGCCGCACAGGCCAGCCGCGGACAAGGCAAACGCCCCCCGCTGGGCACGCCCGCCCCATCCAGTGTTTTATATAAGAGATAATCTCAGAGGAAGGGGATTCTTCCTTATAAACCCTTTGTTTATACCTATAATAGGGTGTGGCACCACGCTTCTACACTCTGTTTAGGGTTCTTTGTTGACAGGACACTCCCTGTCCACAGATAGGATTACTTTGGTGTATATAAGGTATATAAGGCCTGTCTTGAGGCCTCTGCCCCTTTTTTCCTGCTCCTTCTTTTTGGTAGGACTCCTCTCGGTGAGATCCCTCTCTCTTTGGTGGAAGTCTTGGGCTCTCATGTATGGTCTAAGTCCTGGCCAGAGCTAGAGTTCTTTCATTCTATTGGATTGTGGTGGTAGAGCTTTTGTACTATTAAAAGCCTTTTTGGAACTGCACCAGATGGAGTTTTCATCCGTTCCCCCAGCAGACTTGGAGGTAGAAGAGAACTTCTGTCTTGATACTGTCGGGGGACCCTGGGAGGCTCCCGACATTATACCACCATGAGATATATAGTTTCAAGGATGTTCACAATTGGGTCTCTGTCTGTCATATAGTGTTCCAGCACCCAGCCCTCCACCAGTGCCCCATCCCCACCACCTCTCACCCAACCCCAGCCTGCTCCTATAGCAGGCACCTCTTTCTTTCTCTTTCTCTCTCTCTGTTTCTGTCTCTGTATCTCTCTCTCTCTTCTAGTACACTTTGTGGCTTGCCCTACAAATATTAACGGTTCATGATCTAAGTCTCTATGTGTGTATTCAATAGTGACTTCTAGTGTGACATTGTAATTTCTCATCAACCTACCAAGTTTGTTGCAACTACAATGATCGTTACAGTGTATAAATGTGAAAGATCCTATTCAACCCCCTATATTTAAAATACTTTAAAAAATTTACTTCTTCAATGTCATAGCAACAAGCTGTGTCGTGGTGTTTGTACCTTTTCAGTCGCTGATGTTCACATTACATACTCACTGTGTTCATATGTGTGCTGTCATACTTACCAATATTTGTGTACCTTCTCATGCTCTGCTTGAACACGTGCTCACCAGCGTTCACACTCCTAGTGGTGGCATGGAAGTAATGGTTATGGTGATTAGGGAGACAGGATGATGTCACTATGATGCTCACACACAGCTTGCCAGAGGTTGGCCACAGAGTTCACCCACTATTTTGATTGTGCCTGATGGGAGTTGAACTCGCCCATTTTTGTGGTGGTCACGCACACTTGGCAGAGATGTGACCCCAAAATGCTTGCATCATGGGGCATCACAAAGCTGTCTTTGGAACATGTGGAGCACTGGTGATTTGAAGTCATGATGATATGCTTGCCAGGGAGGTGCTCCAAGCTATGACTCTCAAAACACTTCGTAATATTGGTTGATTGGACTAGAACTATGTTACTTAGTTTTCAGATATTTGGAGATTCTCTAGGTATTAGTTTATTATTTATGTCTTCCATCATATTTAGAAAACAGTGTTTGTGCATTTTGGAACTGTCTCAGTTTGAGACTTGTATATGGAAAAATAGTGTACTTTAGAGAAAATTTGATGTATACTTAAAAGGATTTCTTCTGCTAGAGCTTAGTAGGGTGCTCTATAAATATCAATTTAACCAAATTGACTGGTAATTTTGTTTGCTGATAGTCATAAGGTATTACCAGGAATATTCTGAGAAACAGAAATAAAATGATAAATGTGAAAAGATTTAACTGTGCGGATTGCCTTTTTACAGTTATGGAGGTCAAATAGTACTGTGACCTGTTATCCATAAGCTGGAGAGATTGAACAGATGGTGTAATTCAGTTCAAGTTAAATACCTAAAAACTAGAGGATTGCTGGGATTAGTCCTAAAATACGAAGATCTGAAAACCCAGGGAAAATCCCTTTCCCTTGTCAAAGGGCAAGGGAAGATGAAATTCTTATTTAAAAAGAAGAAATTCGTATTTTCTTTTTTGGTTTTACTTAGGTATTCAAGAGATTATAAAGATGCCCATTGCAGAGATATTCTTTATCCAGTTTCCAAAGGTTAGAGACACAACCTGAAGTAATGTTTTAACCAGTTGCCTGAGCATCCTTTACCCAGACAAGTTGACACATTGCACTTATTCATTTTCTATCCGCTTGTCCTATCAATAACTGGTGGAGGGTGGAACATTGAACTTCACACTATGATATGATTAGAGTTTATTATGAACACTGCTGATTGTGGCCCCACTGGATAGCCAAATATTTTGGTTCCTACAAAGCCCTTTTTTTTAATTTATTTTTTTACAAGACCACTTAAAAAAAAAGAAATTAAGCTATTTGAAAGCAACTTAATCATTGTTCTTAACCTTGGGTGCTTAAACAGAGCAGTGTTTTTTTTCATTTAGTTTATATATTTATGAGTAATTAAATATAGATAACATTATCAGATTGATTAATCAAATACTACAATCATATAAACAATAATGATAAAATAAGTTAAATATCGAAGTTAATTTTTGGGGTGACCACACATAGCAGTGCTCAGGGCTTACTCCTGGCTCTGTGCTCAGAGATTACTCCTGGCAGAGCTGGGAGGATTATACGAGGTGCTGGGGGTTGAACCCGGGTTGGCCACATGCAAAGTGAGTGCCCTGTCTACTCTTCTTTTTTTTAATTTTTTATTTTTTTGACAATTACAAAAAATGTTCATGTTTGGGTTTTGGCCATACAGTGTTCCATCACCCATCGCTCCACCAGTGCCCATTTCCCACCACCAATGTCCCCGATTCCCTCCCCAAGCCCTAGCCTGCCTCTGTGGCAGGTTCTCTATCTCTTTTCTCTCTTTCTCTTTCACTTAGAGCAGTGTTTATAAAAGACTAATGATGCACAATGTTAAGGAAAGAAACTCTTGAATATTTATTCAAATCTTATTAATTATTATATTTTCTGTTCCAGCCAGTATTTTTTTTTGTCTCTGTTTGAATTCTAAGCATTGTTCCTCAATGTTTTCAGGAAGTTCTTTCTCTGCCCTAGAGATTTTAGACCTTTATTACTGATGTCCAATATCATGAAAATCATTGTTTCATGTACATCCTCTTTTTAAAAAATTATTTCAGGTGGGAAAGTAATTTAGTCCTGGCAATTTCATTCTAAATTTTAATAGAAGTTTCTCAATTGGTGTTTTCTACTTCAATTCTAAAATATTATTGAATTTTGGGAGGGAAAGACTAGAGGTAAGAGGTCAAACATGATTTAGATTTGAAAAAGAAGGGGAAGAGTTTCACAGGTATGCATAAACTCAATCCAAATTGAAATACAGGGTTATATATAATTTGTAGAAATTTTACGATTCAAGAAGAATCCATTTTCACTTGTGGTATAAAACCCTGGCCTGAGCTATATCAGATAACAATACCAGGAGAGCCTTTCTGCCCCCAAAATGCATGGGTTTGTTTGATCTACACAACATTAAATTTTATAACTTCTGGAGCCACACTTTGGGATTACCAATGACAGCATGATAATAGCAACTTCATTCTTGAGGATTTGCTGTTTCATGAACTTGGCTATGTAAAACTATTTACATAGCCGTACACCAATTCAGCAGTCATTAATAAATGAGAACAAAAGTTCAGAGAAAATATTATACCTGGTATCTCTCGGCTATCAAAAATTGTACCTAGGGTTTGAAATCATGTCAATATGATTCCTAAACAAAAATGTTAATGTACTGTGGTATACTGGGGGGGGGGCAGGGCAACCCTACATCCAGCCACTTGAGTTTCCCTTGAAAAGATTCTAAGGGATTAAGAATTATCTTAGATTCTTTTTGTACTTCCCACCCACATTCAGCAAAGCCCCTGGAGGAAGGATAGGGCTGTCATCAACCAATATTGACCTGACTTAGATCAATCCTGGAGAAAAGATTAAGTTCTAGGGCCCTTAATGAAGCACTCATCCATCATGAATTCATTTGGAGGTTCAGGGCACCGTCTGGATTTTACCCTTTGAAACCCAAATCCAGATGTTAAAAAGGAATTGACAAGTTATGTCTAAAAAGAATTTCAGGTTTGTCCAAAGCCTAAGGGAGAGGTGGTCAAATGTCATGTTGTTCCAGTTTAGCAAATTCTTTGAAGACAGGATCAAGAAAGATGAATGCTCATTATCTCTTTTTCCCCCACTACCTCATCCTGTTCATAAATATATTTCTTTTCTCGGGGTCAGGGGTAGGATTGGGCCTCTAAGAAGTGCTTCAGAGACATGGGCCACTCCCTATGATACTGGGTCTGTCTCTGTGGGTCATATGGTTCAGTGCTCAGTAATGCAGGGGCTGCTCGATTTGATGGTGACGGGTGCCATTGGGCTGCTCTAGCAGTGCTCAAGAGAACGTGTGGCATTGAGGACTAGGCTCAGGATCTCCCCATGCCAAGCATTTCAACCCATTAGACTCACTGCCTGCCCTCTGAATTTTCGTTAACTTGCCTAAGAGACCTAAGCATTTGTTGCTAAAGTCAGAATTCAAGCTGATACAGTAAGTGTGTTGAATGTGTGCTATCTTAAGCTCAGAAATAAAAAAGTGTAAGACATAAAGAACTATCTGGTTGGAGGAGATGGATATATCAATAAATACATATTTTTTACTGGTATGGAATTATGCCAGGAAAAAATTGTACTAGTGTGTGTGTGTGTGTGTGTGTGTGTGTGTGTGTGTGTGTGGTGTGTGTGTGTGTGTGCGTGCTGCGTGTGTGTGTAAGCAGGGGGTGTTTGGAGAACTACAAGGACTGAGCAGAGCAGTCAAGTGAGCTGAGCCTAGGGCTAGGCTTCCCAGCCCTGTACCTTTTATTTATTTATTTATTTATTTATTTATTTATTTATTTATTTATTTATTTATTTATTTATTTATTTTTATTCTTTATTATACCACCGTGAGACATACAATTACAAAGGTGCAATTGGTTCTTGGTAATACAGTATTCCAGCACCCATCCCTCCACCAGTACCCCATTTCCACCACCAATGTACCCCACCCCCTCCCACTCACCCCCAGGCTGCCTTAATAGCAGGTAGCCCTGCTTCCTCTCTTTCTCTCTGTCTCTGCATCTCTCTTCCTCTTCTTTTTACACATTGTGGCTAGCCCTGCAGATATTTATTTATTTATTTATTTATTTTTTCCACCTTTTTCTCCTTTTTTTTAATTGAAGGATGCTCATGTAGAGTCCTGGCTCCACAGGGTTCCAACATGCACCCTCCACCCGAACCCATCTCCCATCACCAACGTCCCGTCTCCTTCCCCCCCTCCCGAATCCCAACCACCTGGCGGGCTCTATATGTCATCTCCTTCCTCTGTATATCTCCCTCCCAGCAAACCCTCCTGCTGTTCGCGGAATGCAGTGTACCAAAAAACATCATTGTTTCACCACCTTAGTGGCCATGCGCCGCAAGCGGCCGCGCAACCTGGCCAGCCCTGTACCTTTCACACTCATTTTTTTTTTTTGCTTTTTGGGTCACACCTGGCAATGCTCAGGGGTTTCTCCTGGCTCTGCACTCAGGAATTACTCCTGGCGGTGCTCAGGGGACCATATGGGATGCCGGGGATCGAACCCGGGCCAGCATGGGCCGGCCACGTGCAAGGCAAAAGCCCTACCCGCTGGGCTATTGCTCCAGCCCCTCATTTTGTTTTTTAGACTGCAGACTCTTAGGACCTTTAGAACCTGAACAGGTTTGGAGGCTCATTTTTTCAGAGTTCATTACTATGTATTTAGAGTACTGTTTTTCTTTCTTGAAAAGTAACTCAGGGGCTGGAGCGGCACAGCACAGTGGGTAGGGCATTTGCCTTGCATGCAGCTAAACCGGATCCCAGGCATGCCATATGGTCCTCTGAGCACTGCCAGGAGTAATTCCTGAACAAAGAGCCAGGAGTAACCCCTGAGCATTGCCGAGTGTGACCCAGAAAAGCAAAATAAATAAATAATAAAAACTTAATTTGTAGTTTCTACATATAGATATTATGCTTTTCCTCACTTGATCTTGTAGATATCCATACATATGGATATAGTTTTAAATGATGATTTTTTTTTAATCGGTACAAAAATTCCCCCACTGGGTTAATAATAATTTATTTGGTTATAGTATGATGATGTTAGTTGTACTGGAAATCTGACCCCAAGGGCCAGTATAGTGGGTAAGGTGTTTGCTTCCATGCGGTCAACCAGGATTTGATCCCCAGCATCCCATATGGTCCCCTGACCATTGCAAGGAGTAATTCCTGAGTGCAGAGCCAGGAGTAACCCCTGAGCATCACCGGGTGTGATAAAAATAAAAGGAATCTAACTCTTGTTGGTTCAGCAAACAGAAAATTAATGACTCTGGCTATCTGATGAAATGTTGAATGTGCCGACAATTCAGCAGATGTCATTGAAAGTTGGGTTCAAATAGTGCCAGAACACACTCAGTTGTGTCTTTTCCATGTTCTCACTCAAGCCTGCTTTCCCCTCAACATGCCATTATTTCATCCGCTAAGTGGACAGCTGTGTGACTTTAAACTCTTTAACTTTTAAACAGGCACCATAACAAATTGCAAAACTAAGTCTCCTATCCTGAATTCATCTCAGGTAATTGGGGACCCTGGTAATTATATTTCCTATTCAGAATAATCTGGAAACCAAAAGCATCAGCAACACCTATTTATTAGAAACACAGAACCCAGATCTCACCCAAGACATCTAAATCATTATCCACATTATAGCAGTATTCCATGTGGTTGGCAAACCCATACACATCTGAGAAGCTCTAATGTAGTAACTGCCTAATTTCCCTCCTTCCGTTTTTACGGATGCCAACAAATTCCTTGGCCAGCAATCAAGTTTTTATTTCTCTATTGTGAATTGGGTGAGTATGGACCAGTAAGAGTGAAAACAAGCAGCTCCGTAAGCATTAAGAAACTTGCTCATAACCACTGATCATTACCTCTGCTTTGTGGTTTCTTGAACCATGGGTAGCTAAGTCAGAATAGCTGAGGTCTGCAGCTATGCCATCTTTAAATTGTCTAAAGCACCCCAGGAAAATATGACCTTCCCTAGTAAATCTGGGATCACTCTGGTTTGGGCTCTGTTCCTGCCTGGCAAGCCCCCACAGAATCTGCTCATTTGTCCTTTCTATGTTGGTAATTATAGGAACATAATGGGCAGACCAGGGGAAAAGCTTGTCATGTGGTATCATTTTGTTGATGGCCTGAGACTTTTTTCCCCATTCTACACAAGTCACCTGTGGGGAGTTGCATCTGGGACTGCTGTGATTTCTTTCCTGTCAGGAAACCTGTGGTTTAAAAACTGTTGCTGGTCAGGAAACAGTCAGCTGTGAGTTACACAAAGAAGAAAATCTAAAGGAATTTCTAGATGGATATTAGTGGTTTTCGAATATGATTGTGAAAGTATGTGAATGAATATATGTAGTTGTGAACTTTGCTATCATACATACACATATTGCCATGGACCCAGACAGGAGATTGATTTCTCTATGTCTAAGTCTAAACAGTGATAGGCTGTTAGAATTTAGAAGATTAGATGCATTTGATTGTCAGTAAGGTTAAATTTGTGACACAGCTGGATAAAATAAGATCATTGATTCTTTCACTGGTATCTATTCTGATGGAGAGCTACTATCTGTCCTGGAGGTAAAAAAAAACCCTCTGTTTTTAAAAAATATTTTAAGTTTTTCCTGTCAGTTTTCACTTTCTGAATAATAAAGTAGCCACGGTGCCACATGTTGTTCTTCACATTTGAAAGAATGGAATTTTATATGTCCATGTCTGGACTAGTAGCAAAGGAAATGGGTCTTTAAGGTCGGCCGAACAAATGAAAACATACGCTCAGGACCTGATGATAGGAAGAGGGATCATAAAATCAGGATACTCAAGAGTTAGCATAATGTGGGGGGGAGAGAGAGAGAGAGAGAGAGAGAGAGAGAGAGAGAGAGAGAGAGAGAGAGAGAGAGCACAGCACATAGGGAGCTTGCCTTGCATGCCGTGGACCCGGGTTTGATCCCTCATATCCCATATGGGCCCCCAAGCACTGCCAGGAGAAATCCCTGAGCACTGCCAGGAGTGATTCCTGAGTGCAGAGCTAGGAGTAATCCCTGAGCATCACCAGATGTGTTCCCCAAACAAAACCAAAATAAAAAAAGAAGTTAGCATATTTTCATAGGTAATTTATGTTGTAAAACCCTCTTGTGAATTTAAAATTCTATATGTGGTATAACTCAGGTAACTTCAGGCTAGACTCTGGGTTTAGTTTTATTTATTTATTGTTTTTTTTGTTTCTGTAGAAAACCCAGTGCTACAGGAGATAGGTTTATTTTATTATTTTATGACCATAGTAGATTTTGAGTCTCTTGTGTGGGACTTATATGAACCTTGGGGTTGAAAATTTAAAGCCCTAATCTTATCATTTTCTTTCCACTACTTTTCCCATGTTTAATAATTCCATCTGCCCCTTGAGGTGTTGCAGGTGTGGCTGCAGTGCCCAGCTGCATCGGTAGGTGGCAGACAGGATACAGGCTTATCTACACCCCAGGACTCTGCCCCAAGGGCTCTAGATGGTTGATGGTCTGACATAGACTGGGCCCCTTGGGATGAACCCAGACTCTCGGCACAGCCTGACAAGCTTCTTGTGGTATATTTGATATGCCAAAAACAGTAACAATAATAGACCTCATTCCCAATGAATGGAGACGTTACTGGTAAATGCTCGAGCAAATTGATGAACACCACGAAGACAAGTGACGAGTGGTACAATGCATGTCTGAATTTCCTTCCTCTTGTAATGCTGAATGATATGATGTTGTATGTACAAACCATATTGTTTAGTCCACTTATCTGACAATTGACATTGGATTTTCACTTCTGCTATTGTGTGTAACTGCTATGAACATTGATATACATTGTTTTAATTTGCACTTTCACTTTTATAGGGGGACTAAGCACAAAAGTGGAATTGCTAAAGCATATGGTAATTCTATGTTTTATTCATTTATTTATTTATTTATTTATTTATTTTGGGGTCACACCCGGCAATGCTCAGGGGTTTCTCTTGGCTCTGCACTCAGGAATCACTTCTGGCGGTGCTCAGGGGACCATATGGGATGCCGGGGATCGAACCCTGACCAGCAAGGGCCAGCCGTGTGCAAGGCACACACCCTACCCGCTGGATTATTGCTCCGGCCCCATTTCTATGTTTATTTGTTTTAGACCATAGTTTTCCATAGCCGTTAAACCATTTTCCTTTTCCATCAGCAATACACAAACATTCTAATTTCTCTACAACCTCATAACTTATTTTTTGAACTATCATTAACATAACAATGTTTTAAATTAGAAAACATAATTTAACATGTGTATGTATTGTAAAATGATAACCAAAATAAGTTATCACCACAGTAATTTTTTTTTTTTTTTGCTTTTTTGTGTCACACCTGGCAATGCTCAGGGGTTACTCCTAGCTCTGTACTCAGGATTTACTCCTGGTAGTGCTCAGGGAACCATATGGGATGACAGGGAATTGAACCCAGGTCAGCTGTGTACAAGGCAAATGCCCTACCTGCTGTGCTATTGCTCTGGCCCCTTTAAATTTAATCTCAGTGTCTCAATCTCTCCTTTCTCCTCTTAATCTTTTCATTCTTTCTAATCTCAATCTCATCATTTCTCTCCTCTCTAGCTCTCTGTTTCTTCACCTTTCATTTCTCTCTGTCTGTCTCCCGCTCTTCTCTTCCTTCTGTGCTCAGATAGATGGCAGGACCCTGGCAGAGCTCTTAGTCCCAACGTTCTCAGCCCTATGTGGCCTGGGCCAGAGACTAAGAAAAGTGGGATGACAGGGAACTGCTGGAGTCTTAAAGAACTCAGTGATAAGATCTCAGACTAGAGTAGCATATACTGACTAGAGAATGGCATAGGGACAGACCAGATCATTGTACACAGGAGCTGTGTAGAGAGCAAAGGACAAGACTTAGAATGCCATACATAGGACTGGACATTGAGGGACAGGACAAATAACATTGTACATGGGTAAAAGGAGAGGCCTGGACATTGGGAAGCGAACTAGACACATCTACGTGAACCCTATACTACATTTTAACTTATTGAAAAACAAAAAGATCTGCACTCAGCAACTTTCAAATGAACAATACAGTACTGTTAACTGTAGTCACTGTGCTGTAACATTATATCCATTGGTCTTATAATTGGAAGTTTGTACCTTTTGGCTCTATTTCTCTACTCTGTTCTCCACTGCCTGTGTCTGCCAGCCCACCATGCTGTTCATGAATCTGAGCTCTCCTTAAAGATTCTGCATATAAGTGAGATCAATTTTTCTTTCTGATTTTTTAACACAATGCCACCAGTGTCAATCTAATTTGTTCCAATTAGCAAGATTTATATATATACATATAAATAAATACAATAAAATAGAACATATATAATAAGTATAGAATATAATATACAAATATATACTACAAATAAATGTATATGTTTATATTTACTATATATAAATACAGGTACATATATATATCACTTTTAAAGTTCACTTATAGAGCCGGAGCGATAGCACAGCGGGTAGGGCCCTTTACGCGGTCGACCTGGGTTCGATCCCTGGCATCCCATATGGTCCTCCAAGCACCGCCAGGAGTAATTCCTGAGCAAAGAGCCAGGAGTAAGGCCTGAGCATCGCGGGTGTGACCCAAAAAGCAAAAAAAAAAAAATAAATAAATAAATTCACTTATAAGGGTTGGAGTTATGATAGTACTGTCGGTTGGGCAACTTTCTTTGCACGCAGCTGACCCAGGTTCAATCCCTGGCACTCCATGTGGTTCCACGAGCACCACCAGGAGTGATTCCTGAGTGTAGAGTCAGAAATAAGCCCTCAGCTTTGCTGGGTGTGGTCCCAAAACAAAAATAAATCCACTGATTTATTCATGGACTGGGTTGTATTCAAGTGTTGGGATTGAAAATATGCTGCAATGAATATGGAGGTGTAAATATCTTGAGATACTGGTCCAGTTTTATTCTTTTGCATGTGCATATCCAGTTTTCTCATCGCAATTTATTAAACAATATCCTTGCCTCATTAGGTATTCTTAGATCCTTAGTTATGAATTGGCTATGTAAAAGGTATATGTTTATACATTGTCCTGTCAATATATGTATTTGTTTTTATACCATTATAACACTGTTTAAATCATTATAATTTTGAAATACTTTGAAACTCAGATATGTGATGCCTATTTTGTTATTTAGTTTACTTTGACTATTTAATTCCATAAGAATTTTTTGGTTTCCCCAATTTCTTTTAAAAAATTTATTGGAATTTTTTTATTTTCTGGGCCACATCTAGTGGTGTTAAGTCTTATCCTGGTTCAGGGATCACTCCTGAGACATTAGGGCAGACAAAATGAAAAGCTTGTGTCATGTCATCATATCATTTTATTTATGGCCTAGTGGTTGTTGAGGGACCATTGGGATACCAGGGATTGAACCCAGGTCAGTCACATATAAGGCCTACGGCTGTACTATCCTTTTGGCCTCCACTGTACCAATCTTTATTCATCTTAAACTTATCACTATGTACTCTTTTAATAGAATTATAAACAGAATTACTTTTTATTCTGTCTTGGGCCACACCTAGTGGTGTTCAAGGATTACTCCTGGCTCTGTGCTCAGGGACTACTCCTGACTCTGTACTCAAGATCACTCTGTCTTATGGGGTTCAGGAGACCTCAGGTGGAACTAGGACTTTAACCCAAGTTGACCATATTACAAGACAAGTGTCATGTCCACTGTCTTTCTGGCCTGATGGGCTAATTAAAAAATATTTTTTTTTCTAAAGTTGCGTTTCAGGGGCCAGAGCGATAACACAGCAGGTAGGGTGTTTGCTTTGCACATAGCCGATGCGGGTTTAAGGGATGAAAACATCTCCCAAGTACCCCAATACTAGGGCAATAGAATCTTTTTTGATTACAGAGAATCCTTCTCCTAGACCTGTTCTGCCATAATTCAATCCCTTGATATTTCTTCGGAGCTGTCCCACTGACAGTGCTTACCTACAATTGAATTCCTTCTTGTCTTTGTGAGTATGAACAAAGAGGTCTGTAGATTTTTTTTTTCTGTTTTGGCCACATCCAGTGATGCTCAGAAGGTTATTTCTGTCTGGCTCTACACTCAGGAATTACTCCTGGCGATTCTCAGGGGACCGTATGGGATGATGGGGATAGAGCCCAGGTCAGTGATGTGCAAGGCAAATGTTCTAACCTCTATATTATTGCTCCAGCCCAATAATTTTTCATTAGAAGAACTTGTGGACAATATCAAGCTCGAGATATGCCACAGGTGAAAAAAACAAAAACAAAAAACACAGCCCCACCAAAACCAACCCGTGGATCTGAAAGTTGCAGAAACTTTAAAAAGAAAAAACATGTTAAATCTTTAAATGATAACTTTAACGGTATTTCTAAATTACCAACACTGTCTTAGTGATGAGGCAGTCTTAGGGGCTTACAGATGCTGAGGTGGGAAGGGATTTCTCTGAGATGGTTGAGGTTATAGTCAGTAAAACTATCCAGTGGAGCAATATTGCCCTTGGAGCACTCCAGTTCAAGGCCTGTTTGTCCAGGTGCCTTGCTCCTGTGCAAATCTGTCTGCTTAGCCACTCTGCCAAAGGGGGGGGGGGGGAGGTGGTCAGCCCAAACTGCCAGGTGTGCCCTCGGGTGGGCAGGCTGCACTGTAGGAAGCTGTACCTCAGTTAGGAGGTGGGGAGCTCTGAAAAGAGCCTTTATGGCTCCTAATGGTGAAATGATATGCCTGGAATAACAAAGGAAAGAAATCAAACCAAAACAAACCCACAGCAAAGGCATTCCAACCAAGCTTAGAAGTGATGAAAGTGAAAAGAAAATCTAGCTGGAGTTCAAACTGTGGCTAGGGTTATGACAGTTAATAAATCTACAAATCTGGAAAACGTTAAACCTCAATACAACTAGGAAGTTGTGAGACTGTTACTCAACTGTTTCAAAAGGTCATTAGGAACACATGTGTCTCCCCTCCGTACAGTTATCTGTTTAGTCACCAGTAAGACTTGCCTCTGCAGGACTGCAATGTGGCATATTGGTGAAACAAATTCTACCACTTGCTTTTGAAGTGGTTGTGGATGGGGTTTTTAAGTACTGTCCTTTTCTGGTAGTTTAGTAATCTGTAAATTAGATTTTATAATGTCTCTTTGGGTATTTCTCATATCTTGGTAGCACCCTGGAGTGAAAAATAAAATCTTACATTGTAAGTTGATATGCTACATGTATATATACACTGACCCATGTCTAACCCAAACAAGACTTACAGACTCTTGAATTCTCAAATTTTAACTTTTGCTATTTTAGCATGTACTGGTCATGAACCATCAAGTTGACTTCATAGCTTAATCTCTCAAAGAATCCCATGTTAGGTTTACCTGACAATTAAAAGAATATAAAGTGCCTACCTCCAAAATAAGTGTGAGCCTCTTGTTTGTTTCTTTGTTTGCTTTTGGACCACACCTGGTGATGCTCAGGGGTTACTCCTGGCTCTGCACTCAGGAATTACTCAAGGATTGAATCTGGGTTGAGTGCGTGGCAGGCAAGCAACATACCCACTGTACTATCTCTCTAGCCTCTGCAATTAGTACTTTTTTGAGATTGTGTGGCGTCAGTCTTCCCCAAATAACTTTCTCACTATGTAGAAAGTAGTTCTATTTCAGTCAGTATCACCTTGAATGGGGGAACTTGATATCAATGTGTGGTCTTCGGAAACTGTTGCCTTGAGATCAAAGCAGTATTACGGTAGGTAGGGTGCTTGCCTTGCACACAGCTGACCTGGGTTGAATTCCCAGCACCACATACGGTCTCCCCCAATCCCTACCAGGAGTGATCCCTGCACACAGATCCAGGAATAAGTGCTGATCACGGCTGCGTATGATTCCCCCTTCCAACCCCCAAACCAAAACTGCAAGAAAACCCAACAAACCCAAAAAAGGCAAATGAACAAAGACAAGCAAACAAACAAACATCCCTGTTGAATTTAATGCAAATGATTTTCATCTAAGAACAGTGACTCTTCTAGAGACAAAAGACTCTATTGCCCCAGTCCTTTGCCCTTTTCCTAATTAAAAAAAAAAAAAAAAAAGCAATCCTTGCTTTCTGCAACTAGGACCTAAAAAGGATGCAGTTTGGGAGATACCCAGCTGTCAGATTCTCAGTGACATGTTCTCTCTATCATGAAGCTGATTTATTTCATTCCAGAGGGAGGATGCAGCAATTGTCCTCATTTATAGTTAGTAAAACGATCCAGTGGAGCAATATTGCCCTTGGACACTCCAGTTCAAGGCCTGTTTGTCCAGGTGCCTTGCTCCTGTGCAAATCTGTCTGCTTAGCCACTCTGCCAAAGGGGAGGGGGAGGGAGGTGGTCAGCCCAAACTGCCAGGTGTGCCCTCGTGGGGACGACTGGGCACACCTGGTATCTCCTTGATAGTCAAGATGCCTTAACACAGAATCAATACCTCAGGTTCACTCTAATTGTCTTTAAGATTTGCTGTCATATAAATTAGCCAGATATATGTTGTTAAGTGGGTTTTTCTCTGCTAATGTGTCTGATGTTATTTTGTTAGCTCATTCACCCTCAGGAGAACCTAGAGAAATGATAACTTTTACATATGTTTCATAGTTTTCATACCTTCATAAAATAAACAATGAATATAGTGACTTTTCCGATATCAGCTGGACTGATAACAAGCAAATACTTTTACTTTTCACTCATGAATTTGTGATCCTGGTTTGTACTTAATCTATAGTAAATTAACCACTAATCCTTTCTTGGAGGACAGATTTAGCTATTCTGGGAGTTTTGTTGTTTTGCCCACTCCCAGCTTAATCTACTTAAGTCAAGGTTCATTCTAATGAGATTTCTCTTCTATGTAAACACTGCCAGAGGGTGTGGCACTTACAGAAGTCACCTTGATTGAATAACTTCTGACTTATACATCTACTAAGACTTCTATGTTTTCTAGATTGGGCACAGCTCCTCTTTATACCCACTGCACCCAGCGTGGGACAGTTAGAATTTACCAGGAGACTACCACCCTGGCTACGCTGAGACTATAGGAAGACTATAGGAAGGATCATACTAGTTTGCTCTAAGCAGGCGAGAGTGACCCTTTCAGTACATGAGAACAAGATACTCAGAATCACCCTGGTGCAGATAATAATAAGAAGGACCTTGTGGGTACCGTCTAGATTACATGAAGCTCACATGAAGCTCATGATGTATTACTTTATATCAGCCCTCTCTCTCTCCAGTGTTTTACATAAGAGATAATCTCCTTAGTCCTTGGCATAACCTTTGTTTATACCTGCAATAAGGTGTGGCACTACACTCTGTTTAGGGTTCTTTGTTGACATGACAACCTCCCGATTGGATTACTTTGGTGTATATAAGGGGCTGACTTGAGGCCCCTTCACCTTTTGCCTTTTGGTTCCTCAGCCTTCAGCTTTTGGCTCCTGCAGCTTTTTGGCTTTTGGCTTTTGGCCTTTTGCTCTTTGGCCTTTTGCTCCTTCTTCTGGGTAGGACTCAGCTTGTGTGAGATCCTCTCTCTCTTTGGTGGGAGACTTAGGCTCTTTTGTATGGTCTAAGTTCGGACCAGAGCTAAAGTTTGTTCATTATATTGGAGTGCTGTGGAAGAGCTTTTGTACTATTAAAAATCCATTTTTGGAACTGCACCAGACTCGTGAGTTTTCATCTGTTCTCCCGGCGTCCTCGGAGGTAGAAGACAACCTCTGTCCTGACACTGTCAGGGACCCCGGCGGCGCTTCCCTGACAATCCATGAAGTAAACATTTTCCCTCTGCTGTACATGGTTACTTTGGGATTATGTCCTTGCATTTACATAAAATTTTAAATATTTACATGTGTTTTACATATTGTTTCATCAGTTCCTCATTATAATATTCAGGTGCATATGAAATGTTAAACATTGGCTCTGGGGAAATAGGTAAGGTGTTTGCCTCGCATGTGGCAACCCAAGTTCAATCTTTGGCATCCAGTATGGTCTCACATGTACTGCCAGTTGTAGTTCTTGAGTGCAGAGCCAGGAATAACTCCTGAGCATCACCAGATGTGGCCCCCAAATGAAAAGCATTAATTGTGGGTATGGTAAAACTAGTTATATTTGTGCTCTGATCTTAGGTATGGATTAGAACGAGCCAAGGAACCTTAAAATGATGGGCAATGTCAGCACATCTGACCTAAGTTTGATCCAAATGATCTGAATGGAGCGTGCGCATCAGTATTTTATGAAACAAGTATAGTTGATTTGATGTGGTCATGCCAGAGAGGCACTAGTTAGTACTTTGCTGAGATTAAGAAGACCAGAGGATAAATATGAGTAATCATCATTAATATCATGGTTATAAAAACAATGACTCATTGTGAGTCTGTTATTCAATACTACTGTTGTCAGATATTGTTAACTTTTAAATTTTCTGCTGAAAAACAATTCTGGTAATTTGTCCATATTATTGCATGTTATGAAAAGTTATTATAAAATAGTTCTTATGTTTTCTTTGGGGGCATATCCTGTGATGCCCAGAGGTTACTCTTGGTTCTGCACTCAAGAATCACTCCTGGTGGTACTTGGGGGACCATATAAGATGCCAGAAATTGAACCCTGGTTGGCTGCGTTCAAGGCAAGTGTCGTACTTATTGTACTACTGCTCTAGCCCTTGGTTTGTTTTCTGAGTTACTATGAAGTATGAAGTGGGTTGCTTGGATTCCTATCTCCATGTCAGTAGACAGTCTCAAGGCTATTAGCAGGGCAGTTTATAAAAATCCCTGCCACATTTTTGGTTCACTTTTGAGTGAACCACTCCACTAATTAATCAAATTGTATTTGATCTAGAAAATTCCATTAGACACCATGGTTTACAAAGTCACTCATAATATAGTTTATTTCAGGTCTTCAGTGTTCCAACACTAGTTCCATTCCAGTGTCATCTTCCTTCCACCAACTTCCCCATTTCCACCCACCTCCATACCTGCCTTCTTAGCAGGCACAAAATAATTTACTTTATATTGTTGTTACAACAAATATCTCCCAAAGGTGTTATAAAGTCATTATTGAAGATTTACTGAGTCTCTTGGTACTAGCTGAACTCTATGTGTTTCTGTTTTTAGTCACTGAGTTTAGTGGGCTTCTGTGCAACTTTTCCATCTAAATTGCTGTGCTCCTACAGGGCTGTCAGGACAGTAAAATCTGCATGCCCAGGAGCTACTGAATTGGGATGGTTCAGCACCTGGTATCTCTTTAAGATTAATAATGGAAGCTGGGCTATTTAATAAGTATAGGATATCGGGTGTGGGTGAGGTGTTGGGCCTCTTGAAAGGGCAGGAATTTAGTCTGTCCTGATCCCAAGAGGGCTCTAGAGAGCTCAGACCAGAAACTGGGCTTACCTTGGATGACTCAGCATCAGTAAGATTAGCCTATATTTGATTTTATTTGAGGTTGTTCCTCTCAGTGGCTCTGAGTTCTTCAGAGTAAATAATCATATTTTATTTCATTTCATTTTATTTTTTATTAATTTTATTTAAACACCTTGATTTACAAAGTTGTTTACAGTATACTTGTTTCAGGTATTCGATATTCCAACACCAGTACTACCACCAATGCATACTATATTTTTGATAACTCATGTTTCCTAAACATAACAGGTCTATTTTGTTGAATGAATGAACCAATGGCTTAAGATTTCAGTGGCGTATTGAGGCTTGACAGGACAGGGTAGAGGTTGGTCTTACATAAATCCTGCTGTTTCCCTTGTCAGCCCTTTTGCTAGAATGATAGGTTTTCTTTATCATGAGGTCAAAGGAAAATAAGTTGAATTATGGTATATATTGTTCACTCTTTAGAACTATAAAGCATAAAATCCTCGTATATCCTTCAGGACTCACATATATCCTACTTAGGGTGTGTAATTTCTCTGCAGAACTCTCTCCTCTCATAGATCCTAAAGAAAACTATTTACTTCATAAGAGCACAGAAAGTATAAAATTCTGTCATAGTGTTCTTCAGACTCCATGGTGGAGCTGTGTCTTCTGAGCGCTTATTGCACTAAGTTGACCCCCCTGTTCCGGAAGTAAACACAACATCATAGAGAAACTAATCCCAGAACCAATAATTTTCAGGTTTTGCAATGAAAGTCACAGGCTAAAGCTGTGACTAAAGGGATCTCCACTTTAGGGTTTCGGTCTCTGGCCTTGGCAATGATTATACTACCAGACTGGTGCCATAGCAAATCAAAAAAAGTGCTTTTCCAAGTCAACCAAGAAATGACTTATTTTTCATCTTTCAAAAATCATGTATTTACCAACAAATTTCCTTCCACAAATTTTTATCCTCATTTGGCAACATTGGTTTATAATTATAGGAATATATGTTCATCATCTGCCTTACTACAAACACTTTTCTGAATAAGTTGCTACATTTCTTTGTTTTTGTTGTTTATTTTTTGGTGTGTGTTTTGCTTTTGGGCCAACTCAGCCCCAAATTTCCTTGTCTTTAGTACTATAGGTGCAGTACAAAAGTTAAGGCACTTGCCTTATGCTGAACTTAGTTCTACCCCTGTGACCCGGATGGTCCCCTGTTGCAGGACACCTAAAAGCCTAGGCCTCTGCATCTGCCCTGGATTGGCTCCTGCCAATCACTTCATAGATAGGGGGTAGTCTGAATGTGGCAGTCTTATCTGACCATGTATTCTGTACTGGCTGGTATAAATATTCTCTCATGCTACCACAATCATCGTGGGACTAGCTAGATCTTACCAGCATATTTGCCTGGCCACGTTGGATCTCTAAGTAATTAGACCAGAGAGAAATGCTCTTTGCCTCCAAGCAAGCAAGCATGACTCCCTGATAACTCAAAGGCAACTAAAATACAAAACTACCATGAAGTAGATGAGACTCTTGTGAAGGCTTGGAGAAATATTTAACTGGAATTAGTATTAGTCTTTGGTACAGAGACATGCCATCTCAAAAACCCCCTTCTCTACCCTATAAAGGCAATTCCAGGCAGATCTTGGCTCAAGACATTAGGTGAGGTGCTGGGGAGCGCTGCTGGTGTCCCAGACAGTGCCGGGAAGTGGGTTCCCTTCTACCTCCGAAGCCGCGGGGAATGGATGAAGACTCAGGAATCCGATGCAGTTTTTAAAAGGGCTTTACTATCACAGGATCCAATATACAATTCAAAAGCAGGGAAAAACCTCCGGACTCTGGGTTCCCAGCTAGGCCCCAGCCAGGTGTAGGCAAAGATGGCTGCCACCACGAAGTTGAGGCCCAACAGAGAATGGAGAGGACAGAGAAGCAAAATGCCAAGGGAAGCCGAAATGGCAAAAGGGAAAAAAGAGAGAGATTCTTTCTTCTTGCAAGCTTATTTTATAGCTAGAAATCCGCTGCCCCCAGCCCAGCCCATTCTGGGCTGGGCCTATCTAGAAATGAAAAACAGGAAAATAGCTCATAGAATGTAGCAACTTCAGGAGACCATCTGGTTGTTTACAAGGACCCAGAGCTAATTAAAAACCTCCTAGTAGAGCTGGGAGAAGCTATAAGCTAAATGTAACTTCCCCTGGCAGGAAGGATCAAATGCCCTCAGGTAATTTCTCCCAGCACCTCACCTAATATCTTAAGCCAAGATCTGCCTGGAATTGCCTTTTTTATAGGGTAGAAAAGGGGGTTTATGAGATGGCATGTCTCTGTACCAAAGACTAATACTAATGCCAGTTAAATATTTCTCCAAGCATTCACAAGAGTCTCGCTCTACTTCACGGTAGTTTTGTATTTTAGTTGCCTTTGAGTTATCAGGGAGCCATGCTTGCTTTGCTTGGAGGCAAAACAGCATTTCTCTCTGGCTCTAAGTACTTAGAGATCCAATTGGCCAGGCAAATATGCTGGTAAGATCTAGCTAGTCCAACGATGATTGTGGTAACATGACAGAATATTTATACCAGCCAGTACAGAATACATGGTCAGATAAGAATGCCACATTCAGACTACCCCCTATCTATGAAGTGACCTGCAGGAGGCAATCCAGGGCAGATGCAGAGGCCTAGGCTTTTAGGTGTCCTGCAACAGTGAGG